>MVAI01000058.1:0-82480 GCA_014825565.1 Phaffia tasmanica | reverse complement strand
CATCAGAGCTGATATGTGTGTTGACTGAATGATCCAGGTGTGTGAATTTTGCTCTCTAGTCTTATTTGCTGGTTCATATTATTTTCATATAACATGTTTTACTTACATCAGAGTTCGTGTGCAATTTGACTGGGTGAAACAGATTGATGAGAAGATTGTCAAAGTGACACCCTCGGGATACCGATCGTGGTACAAAGACCCAAAATGGTCAGAGCCCGAGAACAAGACGCTTGCAAAATGTCGGAAACACAGACTCACAAAATGGAATATTTTATGTTCAACACTAAAATGTTTTTTCAGAATGTGTTTACGAACGTGAGATCATCTCAAAACATGAAAATCTTCTTGACTACTTGTAGACCGCTGATGATGATGATGAGAAGCCTTTAACACCTGGACCAAACCGAGAGAAGGATCTACAAAGATTTAGTCTATCGTCGCTAGAGAGGAATAGGGCATCAGCAATCATTCTTGAAAACCCTAAATTCAGAGATTCAATTGGCCATTTCGGATGCAATCTAGGATGAGTTGATCGCTGTCATGGGTTTTCTGAACAAATGATATATGATGACAATCAACGCCCAAATGGCCATAATTCAACAAAGATACAACCAAAGCAGATGTTTGCCTGGAAAGGCAATCATTATGCGCCCAGGCGGGGGAGCTAATTGAAAATTCTACTCAGTGCGTTCCAGCCCTCGGAGTAGGACAGGGCATTGATAACCGGCATGGTGCAAAACGATGGGGATGGGGAACAGTACAAGAGTAGACGAACGATGAGCGAGGTGTTCAACGAGATTTCCAGCTTGAGATTAAAAGACGAGAATATCTGGCATGCTAACAAGATATAAATGTCGTTTGCTATCGCTGTCTCATGACTGACAAGCGCGAGACAGATATGAGTACCAGAGAGCATGTATATATAGTCGAGACTCTATATATCAAGAACGTAATTAGACACTATTAGAACTAAGGCATGAAATATAACGTTGTTCTGCAATCATCGCGCCTTTGAAAGCATCAAAAAGTAGCATTTGGTGATTTGACCCGTTATACCCGACGAGGAGCTTGGTAGCTACAGACTGAGAAAACCTGAATGGAATTGTGAGTATTTAACTCCAGCCTAGGCATTCGCACGTTGCCAGCGCGCCACAGAATCCAGAAACAGCAAAGTTACAGAGGATCAACTAAGTTGTTACGTTCGCTGTGACTGCTTAAACGGGATTCTACTCAAGAAGAGCATTTTCAACCTTTCTAACGAGTAGAAATATCTGACATCACAAGCACCATTGGAGATTGCAATGTATGATACTAACTTTGCCTGATCCCTTCTTATTAGGGAAGCTAAGCAGTCATGACGATCTTGTAGCGGACGGATATTAGCTTCTTGTAGCTTCCCGTGTACCAATATACCGTCTACCGGATAGATCGGGCTATTCGCAGAATGCAAACGCTGGAACAACTGTCCGTAATATGAAAGATATTTGCGGGGTTTTATTGTAGCTGAAATGTCATCAAAGTGATAGTTTCAAGAGTACAACCGCTTGACAAACTTTTGGAATGTTCAAGTCAAGCAAAGCCGGTAATCTTCATTTCATACTATATAATCGGTGATATCCGTTAGACTGGCCAGCTCCTGAAGAAAAAGAATAAGGAATGTATCTTTGTCAGATTTACTAATCAAATCTACTACCATTCGGTAGCGGCTTCAACTCACATGGTACCATCAATGTTGTGATGAACGGCCTTGACTTGCTGATAAGCCTCCAATCCATAAGTACCCAACTCCCTTCCGATACCACTCTGTTTATAACCACCGAAGGGAGCTTGAACATGGAGAAGAGCATATGAGTTAACCCAGATCGTACCGGCCTCCAAAGCTCCAGAGACTCGCATCGACTGTTTGGCATCCGAGGTGAACACAGCGGCTGCGAGACCGTACGGAGTGTTGTTGGCCAATTCCAAACCTTCCTCCTCAGTCTCGAATTTGGCAACGACAATGACAGGACCAAAGATCTGCATAAAAACGTGATGATGATGAAGGTTATCTAGGAATCAGGTTTGATAACATAGCGCCTATCTCTGATGGGCTTGAACTAACCTCTTCCCTAACACATTGCATATCCTCAGTGACCTCGGTGACCACGGTAGGCTCGACATAGAATCCAGTTGATTGGGCCCACTTTTGTCCACCAGTGACCACCTTGGCCCCGTCCGCCTTGGCCTTTTCAATATAATTGATAACCTTATCCCGTTGGCCTGCAGAGATCAGAGGTCCGAAAGAGGTCGCCTCGTCTGAGGGCTGGTGGAAGGAAGGCGGGAGGAAGGGAGAGTGGCTGAGAATCAACATTTTGGCTCAAGAAAACTATTTTTTTCGATCAATTTTAGCTCACCTTCCCGATGGCGCATGCTTTGGCTTTCTCCACCAGCTTGGAAACGACTTGGTCGTAAATACCAGATTGGACATATACTACGATTGAAAGTCAAGAATTGAAGGGTGTATATGTCAGTTTTTCATATTCGAGCTGTTTGTCAGTTTTTGAAAAGCTCGATGTCACTATGAATGGCCTACATCTTGAACCAGCGCAACAATCTTGTCCAGAGTTGAACCAGATACCCAGAGCCAACCAGTTGGCAGCATCATCAATGTCTGCCGAGTTGAATACCAGAGATGGGGACTAAGAAATGGATTCGACAGAATTCAGCGTCAAATACGAGGACCCAATGAGCAGCCACCGTTTGACTCACTTTTCCGCCCAACTCCAAAGTGATCTTCTTAAGATTACTCTCGGCAGCAGCAACAGCGATTCGCCTTCCAGTGATCACACTACCAGTGAAAGCGATCTTGTCAATGTCCATATGGCTGGAGATGGCCTGTCCTGTGGTGGCGCCGAGACCAGGAAGGGTTTGAATAACACCGGCGGGAAAACCAGCTTCTTTCGCCAAAGTACAAAGGAATAAGGCGGTCAAGGGGGTGAGTTCGGAAGGCTTCATAATGACACAGCATCCGGCTGTCATGATCAAGACGTATAGGAAACATGTCAGCTCTACAAGGTCAGCAGCTTGAAAAAGGCTTTAGACAGGCAACTGATTCTCACCTGCCAAAGCGGGTCCGACCTTCCAGGCCCACATGAGCATAGGGTAGTTCCAAGGGATTCTAAATAATTTCCTGATGTTAGTGCAACGACATACGCACATATACAGATTCCTTACGACAACGCATTTTTATCGTGCTCACATTTGACCACAGACTCCAATGGGCTCATGCAAAGTGTAGATGATCTTGTCTTTTCCAAAAGTATCGATAGTCTGGCCATGGCTCTTATCGGCCAAACCGGCGTAATACCTTATACAGGCGACGGAATCGCCAACGTCGGCTTCTTTAGCAATACGGACACCCTTTCCCGAGTTCCAAGATTCGAGTTCTCCGAGTATTTCGCCGTTTGCTTCCATCAAGTCGGCGAATTTATAGAGCACTGAGATGGCCAGCGTGTAAAACGGTCAGGGTCAACGGCCAAGCAAAGAAGCAAATCATTGAACATGACGACCCACAGGCTGCTCTTTCTGTAGAGGCGACGTTTTTACCCCATGTGGTTTTGAAGGCTTTCCTGGCGTGAACAACGGCTCGGTCAACATCGGCAGAGGTAGCATGGGCGAAATCGAGCAGCTTCTCCCCGGTCGCTGGGTTCACGGTCTCAAAGGTCTTGTCATCTGATGCAGCGCTCCATTCGTTGTTACTGTATGGAGTCAGGACAAGCATAGAAATGTATTGGTCAAATCATTGAATGGATGGAGGGCATCGGTTGAATAAGGATACGGGGGCCGATAGGCAACTCACATGAAGATACCTGTAGGAACATCGAGCTGTTTGCCAGATGGCAGAGTGATGCTCTCGAAATATTGGGCGGGCATGGTGAAAATTGTTGGGGGTGACTGAGATTATTGGACAACGTATGAAATTGGTTTCTCGCTCTGTAAAGGCAAGGATAGATGGTTGTATACTCTGAGATTGAGTTAGCATCACTCAGCTTTATACTTATAGAGTTGGCCGCATCATCGGCTAGTGAGACGGATTTCTGCCAGATGGAATTAGTGGGTAAACTCAGTGATAACGGGTAAAGTCTTACCAGAGCGGGACAAATAGGTGCTCGCTTAAACGAAGATTAATCAAGCGACGATCTTTTGATATGATTCCCGATAAACACTAACTATCACTATGAGCTACCCGGCCAACGTCATGTCTAACGAAGATGAAAGACCGCGGAAGCGAATTCAACTAGCATGTGTGGCATGTAAGGTAAGCGATTGGGTTTGGTGAGATGCATTTCGAGCAGTAAGCTCCGCATAGCTCATCAATCGTCTTCAACTCATTTGCAGAGAAGAAAGATACGGTGTCCAGGAGGTCAGTCTCAAGAATGGAATCGTGTTGTTAGCGTTCTGAAAGACAAACACTGACATATTTGAAGGCGTGGTATCGTCCTACAGAACCCGATGGCTGTCAAACGTGTCTTGACAAAGGCATCGTCTGTGAGTATATACATACTGGAACAAAACGGTAAGCTATCCCCTCCCCCCTGCATCTGAATCGTGCAAAATCCGAGGACCGGACTTCAACTCTCTATACCAATCTGCTTTTCCTATACGATCATTACCAGTGGTCCGAAAAAGGGATTCAGGTCAGAACGCCGTAGCAGATCTCCTACGAGCCCGGAAGATCAGCCCACGTGGCGAATGGCGGGCATCGGTCACTCAAGCGATGGTCGAATCCCTATCTATAACCGCGAGCACACGACCAGAAGCCCTAGCGAATCGCCTAACATCTCTCATTCTCCCAATCGGAGGTCTTCTCTGCATGAGAGATCAGGCAGTGAGAGCATACCACGTCGGCTATCTTCATCTAGACAGACGGACGACAACACTTTCAGCCAAACTCCAGGCCCTACTAAGGCCCAACAGAAGGCGAGAACGCAGGATGAGACTCCTCTACTAAATCCACATCGTGCGAATGCCCCTTTCGAATTGCCTACGTTTCTTCAAGATCAACTCCTCAGCCTATATTTTACCCATATACATGTAACTCAAATTCCTCTGCGTGTCTTGTTACTTAGACACAGACTTGCAATCACGATTGCTGATGAACTTCTTGACTCGCACCTGCACAGAACGTTTGGCCTTTGATTTACAAGCCTATTTTTCACCCGACGACATCTCCCCGAGTACTTCTCCTTGCAATGCTATCCGCAGCTTCAGTCATTCCA
The DNA here is from genome assembly GCA_014825565.1 of Phaffia tasmanica. Classification (NCBI taxonomy): domain Eukaryota; kingdom Fungi; phylum Basidiomycota; class Tremellomycetes; order Cystofilobasidiales; family Mrakiaceae; genus Phaffia; species Phaffia tasmanica. The sequence goes on along the minus strand of MVAI01000058.1, from coordinate 77,222 downwards.
ACAGCCTTCCAGCCCGTGCTAACTCCCATCGAATCAGATTTGCTATTTGAAGAGGCTCAGAATACTCTGAGCGAGTCTCCTGCATCACATATCCACTCGGTTCAAGCCCTCCTTCTTTTTACTCATCGGCAGATAAGCAGAGGTTTGAATACTGAGGCATATGGTCTCTCTTGTCAAGCCATTGGCATGGCTTTGGAGTTGAGCTTGCATACTGCAATGACTTCGAACTCCAAGCGGCCTGATCCCGTAAGTCGAATCACAGTGTGACTTGGAGGCTGGAATATAAAGGCTGCCAGCGCTGATATATGATGTCTCATTATCCATGTAAAACAGATCTTCGAAGCGGAAAAGGAGACTCGGTCGCGGGTCTTTTGGTGTTGTTACATCTTAGACAAGACGTTTTCAGAAGAAACAGGTCGGCCTCACCTTCTTCGAGGCCGAACAGCTTCCGTGCCTTTTCCATCCGAGTTGCAGGCGGATGAATTTGAACTCTGGCCGCCCCCATCAGTCTGTATTCCCCACAGTCAGACATTCTCAATCGACCCTACCCCATGCATGCAACGTGTACGATCACGGACGATAAGCTGTTTCAATGCCACATGTCGCTTGGCTTACCTCGTCGAACGCATATTTGATATCGAATCTGAATTAGATTTCGCAGCTCGCGGAAAGACCAACCGAACAAGTCTGCAGCCTGTGGACTTGGGCGATGGAAGTGGCATGCTCGATGACGCAGAGCATTGCCAGAAGCTCGTGACTCGAGTAACCCAGGGCTTGAGTCAATGGTATGAGGATTTGGATCCGGACCTCAAGGTAGACGGCCAAGCGACTTCTTGTCCACCTACTCATTTCGTGGTGAATATGATGGTAAGTCAAGTCGTTGTAATTTTGTGCGTTCTCTCGTCTCATCCCAAGTCCTTTGTTTATACGATAGTGGTATCACTCAGCAACAATTTTGATGCATTCCCGCCGGATGGACTCGAAGCCAGACTCAAGTGGCGAGACCGGACTATTCGGCACGAGCCACCAGCTTTGCAATCATGCAGCCGAAAGCATCGTTGCATTGCTAGCTTGCCTTGACAAATTTGACGTCTTGACGCCGTCGAGCAGTGATGTTTTGCATATGCTCAGTCATGCGGCAGTAGTAAGTCCTGTGTAAACACGCGACCCCTTTTCCTTATTTTGTCTATGATACACGTTCTGTGCTTATAGGCAACTTTTCATGTTCCATAATTTGCGTCCCATCTAGTTCCACGCTTACAACACTGCCGTCCAAACCCCAGATGCCGCAAGCAGCGCCGAAATCAACTTTCAACAATGCTGTCTTTGGCTGAACAAGATTGGTAGCTTTTGGGCTCCAGCTTCAGCGCATCGGCTCTTCTTTGATGGCCGTGAGTGATAAGAGTCTGCTTTGAAGTATCGAATGTAATGTGAATTAGTCTTTGTCAAGACTGAGGATCCTTTTCATGCATTTTTAGTCGTCAAAGGAGGAAAAGAACTTGCTGCGGCTAATCGTCGAAATGTAAGTGGCTTATATGTGTCCTTTCGAGTCACTCCTTACTAATCTCGAAGAAATGTCTATAAAGCGAGTTCCCTCTGGAAGAAACAGTCCGAGACCATCGCCGTCCTCGACGGCCATGATTCCAACATCATTCGCACGCGAAAGCAGTCAAAACATATTTGAACATAACATCCCCGAGGTAGGTTCCGCGATAATTATGCCTCCTCTTTTGGCTGAGCATGCTAACTCATAGTCAGATTTTAGACCGACGCATTTTCATCCCATCCATCAGCATGTACAACCGACATATTCAAAGCAAGAACTCACTTTTGGAGTGAACTAATTCCGAATGCAAGTGGTGGATCGAAATCACTTTTCGTATCCTCGCCGCTTGTTGAATCGTTGCCCGCTACAAGCTTGCCCGAGATCATTTCGCCTGAACGTGGTGGTGGCAATGAAGGTTTTCACGGATATAACGTCGAAACACAAAATCAATTTTCTACGTATCTCAACAATCTAGATGCTACTGATCCATCTAATTTGCTGGCTCAGTTCATCCTCGACTCAAGTTCTGGCTCATGGGATACGTCACAATAAGACCTGGATCAGCGCTAGTCTGTTCCTGAAAAACTAAAAGTGAAATTATCAGACCACCGGTGTCTTATTGACTTAATGAGATACAACTAGCATATATTTCGCTTTCATTCACTTTATATTACAATTAAATCTTTTTCATGTCGGACGAGTTACGAGCAGCAATGATCTCTTCCTCTGTCATTGTCCTATCTTCACACTCGATGCCATATTCCACGAAAGAAGTACTATGAGTCTGGGGCCCCTTGAAGAATGTCTTGCCGCCGATCTTGGGTAGATACCAGTACACGATGGCAAACGCCCATACGGCTGCAGCTACCACAATACTGCAGATTGGAACAGATTTCTCATATGATTTAGTGTATGCTACTCGTGATTATATTTTGAAGGCAGGCACTTACGCATAGTTCATCGAAGCTGCATCCGTGTTGGTGTCGGCGGGGCTGCAAACATGAGATTATGTCAGCTGCTTGTACTACAGCTCTAGGGCGTCTCTGAAAATAAACTCACAAGCAGAAAATAACACATGCGAAGATCATCCAAATCAAGGCGATGACGGCGATCGGCTTTGAGAAACGGCCGAGGAACCACGGACCAGGAATGAAGGCCCCTTCTTTAGCAAATACTCGACAAGCAATTGGGATAGCATATGCACAATCTATCAAGAAGTTTTAATTTTGAGGATAAGCGTTGTCTAGAGAGATCAAGACACAGCGTTACTTACAAGGCCCAATGATAGCCAGAGAAAAGATAGCGCTGATTTACCAAAAAAAAATGGAAAAGCCTTACGTTTAGTACTTTTTTAGTCTTGATAACACTATCAGTCTACTCACTTGATAGCTGCATCATTAGCGAACCCTAAAAGGCCCAAAGGCATGGCCAAAATGATCACCAACCAGACCGCTGAAATGAGAGAGATATCCGTGCACAGCCGATTAGCATACAACTTGTAGAGTCCCAACGCACAACGTTTAACCCCACACATGTCTGACTCACTTCGCACTGGGGTTTTAGTCGTTGAGTTGACAGAATAGAAATAATTGGAGAATGGCAGAGCGCCATCTCGAGCAAAGGCAAAGGCTTGACGTGAAGCTGGCAAGGCTAGACTGGCTGTCATCATAAGCTCGGCGACGCACATGAACGACCAGATGGCCATAGAGCCTTTGACACCGAAAGCTGAGCGAGAATACAAAAAGAAAATTAGGGAGCGAGATGCAGTTTGATAAGTCAATCCATTGTAAGCAAGAATGAAGAAGCCTTCGGCTTACCTTGTTCATAGATATATGCAAGCGGTTGTCCGATGTCAGAATTGTACACAGCTTCGATGTCGCTGCCCATAGTCAAAGCGAAAATGACTAGAACGGCAAAACCGGTGATGGTGGCACTCCCGATAGATCCGACGATGGCTATCGGGACCGCGATGGCGGCGTTGGTAGCTTCCTCGGAGATGGAGACAGCCGAGTCGAAGGAGCAGATCGTCCATACTGGGGCAAGGAACGAAAGAATAAAAGCGAAGCCATTGTTCCATCCCGTCAAGTTCTCCCAGCCACCAAAGGTATAAGACGCAGTGTTCAACTCTTTCCTCATCGCGATTGGAAGACCGATTATGGTAACGAGCAAGAGGAGAACGTTGAGAATGACATTTGGGGTCTGCAATCTCGCGAGAACTTTGGTCCCGTAAGCACAGACGAGACCAATAAAGATTAAAATGGCGACGTAGAGCCCGAAGACTTCCGCGGTACTGGCGCTGAAAGAGTTGTCGTTGATGGACACTGCAGCATAGATGATTCCCGATGTGGCCCAAGCGAGCGACGATACGGCAGAAACGTTACCCAGAAATGAGTTGTATCCTACCATCCATGCAAGAAAGTCGCGGTACTATGTTGTTACGAAGGTAATGTAGGAAGCTGGCTGAGTTATATGTTTGCTGCGTGAGTCAAGATAACACACATATCTGAAAGGCACTTACATCGGGGTGGGCAAGGCGATGAGTCCAGTAATAGAGACCACCACTGGTCGGCATACTTGATGCCAAGTCGGCCATAGCGCCTCCAACGAAAAGGATCAAAAATCCCGCGAGGAGCCAACCCCAAGACATGGCGACGGGTCCTCCGTATGGTAGATTGTAAAAGATGGTGGATGCAATGGAAGGTAATACACCCCTTATGTCGATAGCAAGTCATAATATGAGGGTCAGTAATCAAATACTCATTATGTTGTTCGGAACAAAGTACTTACATGATGGAGAACGCGAAACCAAAACTGTTTTAGAGACACGAAGTATGATATATTGTCATAGGGTAGAAAGAGTAACTTGAGCTGGTTGAATCTTGACTCGGATGACTCGACTAAAGGGCTCATACTCACGTCTCGAACATGCTGATATCCCTTTTGAGCTCTTGGTCATATCCGAGCATTTCTAGTCTGGCCTCAGACTTGACCGCAACTGGAGAAGGATCTTCGCTCTGGCGAAATTCCACATGTGAACGTGAGGAGAAAGGAGGAGGATGAAGGACGGAAGCGAGTGCACGAAACCGACATAACGGGAAGTTAAGTGACTGTAGACTACCAAGCATTGATACGGCGGATATCTTTCAGCGACTCACTGTCTGAAGCACGGGCATCACTTGGACGGTTTGTGACGCTGACTTCTTTACAAAAGGCATAGTGTCTAGAGGATGATTCTTGTGGGTGAGATAATTGAAGTGAAAAATTTGGTTTCAGGAGCCAAACTTTTCACGTTGGGATGAAGATTGAAGGAAGTGAATAAGTCAAGACCGGAGAAGCCGAATCTTTTCTGAAGGGATATCTTATAAGAAAGATCTTACCCTGAAAGGTACTCTCCCTAGCAAGAGTTGAATAAAACAGAGATACCGCTCCAAAGGATAGATCCCATGAATTCGGTTATATTGTACAATCTAACGCTGTAACGGCGCTAATGTAGATAGATGTAAATTCATTCATCCGTTTATCAGCAGTTGATAACGCGGCTCAACATCACGGCAAAACTCTTGATCAGTTTTCCCGCATCTAACGGCCCATCTTCAGCTCATCGAGTTCTGCCGACGATCAATCTCAAATCTGTTGGATATAGCATCTAGCCATAGATCTGTGCCATGATGCGTGTGTATAAAAGCTGCTTCATCCAGAGGTCAATGTTATTTGTGCTCAGTCTACATCCTCAAGTCTTCATCGACCACTTTCTATACCGCTCTCGAACTCTTCCAAAGGCTCAAGTACCCACGGCTTTACCTACAACACCAAACACTTCATAACTTCTCCTGATATGCAACTCATGCCCTCAGCCATAAATGGCTTTGCGAATCACTCCAAGCCAAAGTCTTACAACCATCCTCTTGACCCTTTGACTTCTCAGGTATGCGTCGGAACTACAAATTCATCATGGAGACCTCTTGGCTACCTACTGACTTTGTTCAATCTTCATCTAACAGGAAATCGTCTTGGTTTCTTCCGCCATTAGAAAGTACACCGACTCTCTCGAGATTCCCCTCGAAAGGTTACTATTTAACTCTATCAGTTTGAAGGAGCCTCCCAAGCTCTCGGTTCTCAAGTGGGGCGGTATCGTCAAAGCGCCTGAAGTAGAGGCAGCTTCAGATCTCATCACCAGGCAAGCCGATGTGAGTCGGACTACCTTTTTTCTTTTTGGCATGTTCCTTCTTGAGCGATAATCATGACTGAAGCCAATTTCGTCTTCGTCGGTAATAGGTACACTGTCTTGATGCGGCCACTGCCCGAGCTTTCGAATGTATTGTCGACCTTCCCTCAAACCTTGATAAAGGTTGTGGTAGCACCATTTTGAAGCCAGCAGTCTCTTCTTGGGTCGCGCTTGAAAAGGCTATTCAACCATCTCTGCAAGTCGAAGAGCTTCTTTGGGCTGAAGAGATCTGCAAGAAGTCACCCGAAATTTGTGAGGCTGCAAAAGCCGTAGGTGTCGCTCCGGCAGACATTTATGTTGACGGTTAGTTGTGTTCAGTATTCCCTATCTGCAAGTACAATTTGCTTAATACATCAAATATGCTTCGACTCTACAGGTTGGTGTATCGGTATCGACGAGCGATTCCCTGATCGAAGGTTGCAACAATGTTTCCTTTTCACTCGATCTCGACCGGAAGACAATTTGTATGCCCATCCTCTCGACTTCATCCCTGTCATTGGTAAGTCTTCCCTGTAATCAGCTCGCCACGGCGTTTTTGCCGTTTCCTTCCATCGAACGCAGGCTTATTCTCTTCGGACACTCGCATAGATTCTTACACCGGTGAAATCATGGCCATCGATTATCCCCACCTCAACGGTCCGGACGCACCCTCGTCCTCTACCGCCCATGCTGCGCTTCCTCCTCGAGAGCGTGTACTTCCTCCCATGGAGCCTCACAACTACCTCCACTCTGAACTTGAACAAGACGAAGCAGACTTCAAGCCTCGAGAAGGGCTCAAACCCATCGAGATCACTCAGCCGGAGGGAGTATCTTTCAAGTTCGAGGGACGAGTTCTGGTTTGGCAGAACTGGCGTATCCATGTTGGTTTCAATTTCAGAGAAGGAATGGTACTTTCCAACATCACCTACGATGATGGGAAGAATGGAACTCGACCTTTGTTCTACCGACTCTCTGTGGCCGAGATGGTAGTGCCCTACGCCAAAACGACTTTCCCTCACCACCGAAAGCATGCATTCGACACCGGAGAATACGGAATTGGGGCTCTTGCTAACAGTCTTGAGTTGGGCTGCGACTGTAAAGGCAAAATCGCCTATCTTGACTTTGAGGGTTCTGGCAGGAAAGGTCAGGTTGAAACCATCAAGAATGCTGTTTGCATCCAGTAAGTGGATTATTGATCAACAGGTCACATCTCAGACGTTACCGTGTGCTAACCATGACGAAACCTGCATTGTATCTCGCCTTGTCTCTTAAAAGTGAGGAGGACGCTGGCATTCTCCACAAGCATACCGACTTCCGAACCAACAAGGCTCAAGTCGCCCGTAATCGAAAACTCATCATATCCTCCATCTGCACTGTCGCCAACTATGAGTACGGATTCTACTTTACCTTCGACCTTGCTGGAGCCATCGAGCTCGAGGTCAAAGCCACCGGAATTGTCAACGCCTACTTATTAGCTGAGGGAGAAGCCCGAGATCCAGACCACGAAGTTATCGTCGCTCCTAGGATCGCTGCTCAACATCATCAACACTTGTTCTCCCTGAGGGTTGACCCAATGTTGGATGGTCTGAAGAACCAGGTGGTACAGGTCGACGCCGTACCTGACGAAGCACCCTTGGGAAGTGCTGCGAACTACTACGGTAACGGTTTCCATGCCCGGAAGACTGTCTACAAGACTGCCAAGGAGAGTGTTGCCGATTACGATGCAAAAGTAAACCGAATCTGGTCGATGGAGAATCCTAACAAGAAGAACAAGATCAGTGGGGCAAATGTCGGTTACAAGTTGGTCTGTGGTCAGATGCCACCAATGCTCGCCGCGCCTGGATCGATGGTATGGAACCGAGCGCCGTTCGCGAGACACAATGTGAGTGAATCCTGAAAAGAGTGCATTGTTTACATATAACTAACTGACTTTTAAACACAAAATTTCCTTCTTTCCTTTTAGATGTTTGTTACTCCGTATGCAGAGGATGAGCTGTATCCCTCTGGTCTTCATATCAACCAGCATCCTGGGGGTGATTTGTACGGTCTTGCAGAGTGGGTAGATCGAGACTCTTCGATTGTCAATGAAGACGTCGTTGTTTGGGCTTCTTTCGGCATGACGCACTTCAGTCGTCCGGAAGATTGGCCTATTATGCCTGTAGAGATGTTGCGGCTGCATCTGAAGCCATCCAGTTTCTTCGACGTAAGTAATCGCTACTCCAATGTATGTGAAGTTAACCACGGACTGAAGGCTGATGACACACCGTATTGCCCCTCTTTCAATTTGCAGAGGAATCCTGGTCTAGATGTTCCATCGAGTGTAGACATGGCGTCTAAGCTCGCCAAGGACTCATTTTCAAATTCTGCATTGACCAATGGAGCAAGTCAGAAGTCTTGTGAGTGGTATATTTTCATTTTATATTATTTCCCATTCATGCACTTTTTTCGCTTCGACTGACATGGACTTCTACAATCGCAGGTTGTTCGAATGCATAAGTTCTTAAAGCTTGATAAAAACTGGAATTAGGAACGGAAGTCTTGACCCTAGTTCTGTATCGTCATGATTTGAAAAGTTGCATCTCCACAATTCAACTCTGTCATCATCTTCCTACTCCGTCCTTTCCTGTGTTTTCGTGTTTTTTCTATGTTTCTTTTTTTTCTCGCTTTGTTCTTGTTTTCTCATTGCCTTTTTTCCTTGTTTTTCTTTTGTCTGCTCTTGTTCTTTGCATCTACTCTTTATGTTCTTCCTCTTTATGCGCACGTTCTCTGTTTGCAATCTTGACGGTGAAGATATGGAAATGGTATATACTTTCCTAGTCTGCTAGTTTACTGCATTTTCTCTCTCTTTCTTGGTATATTATATGCCCTGTTAGACTCTAAAAGCTTAAGGATACTGAGTAAAGCCTCACTTTGTGTCTCCGCATATATCCATAACATTCGGCAGAGTCCCCGCATTTTCTTTATTTTCTTTCTTTTCTGTTTTTTGCTGCTCTTTCTTTCTTTCGTATATAGTGCCGTAATATCGGCTGAGGACCCATGGAGAAAAACTAATGTAGAGAAACAAAGCTGATGCCGTATCATTGCCAAAACTTGCACTAAACTATATCTACTACATTCTCTCGTTCTTCTTCCCCATCTTCCATTGATCGTACAAAGTCGACCCTCATGCCAGCTCCTGCAATATGTTCAATACCGCGTCCTGACCCTCAACATGAGGATAGTGACCGGCTTTGTCGACCATTATAACCGTTCTAGATAAGGCCTGCGCAACATGCTGGGCTTCAATAGCTGGATCCGTAAATTTTGGATCTTGACTACCCATCAGAACGACGGTCTTTGCTCGTACTTGAGCGATAAAAAATTCACAATCGCTTTCGAAGCCTACATCATCTTTTGCGAAGCCTGTAGTTGGCCAGGTTTACAAAGATCCACGTGGGTTTTGATCGCGTATTGCTCGAGGTCGGGTGGTGGATTAGCCTTGAAGAGAGGTTTGTAACACATCTTCCAAATCTAGCTCCCCGGAGCTCATGAATACATGCCCAAATCATGCCCTTGATAGCACAGTTAATCAGAACATCGCATACGAGTGGTCCACATAGAACAAGTGATTTGGTCCGATCGGGATCACGAGCAGCAGCCCAGACAGCGCTACCACCCGCTCCTGAGTTGCCTAATACGATTGCGCCCTGAGGGTCGAGACGATTCAACAGAGCGATGATGCCACTGCCAACTGAAGCCGCCGTATATTCGGAAAAAGTTGTACTCGATTCCCCGTGGCCTCGAATGTCCATATCGATTACTCTACACCTAGCTTCCACTAGTTTAGGAGTAAGATGTCGGGTCGCTTGTCGTAGATCTCCGATACCTGCTGCATAGATAGTGGCTCGATCCGACTTGCTGCCAGTGTCATCGTAAGCAATCTTCCCTTCGGACAACTCGAGGGATTCAGTGACAGGCACAATGATGAAAGATTATTCCAAGAAAGGAATAGCATACTCAGTTTTGGCCGGGATCAGCTTATTAGGTTTATTGTGTTTTTGTATTGCTTCAGAAGTGCAATGTATCAGTTATCAATCGAGGAGATGAAGGCTGATACGGCTTGTAGCGATACATGTCTTGCCGAGACTTCGCTGGCTAATAACTCGGCTGATCGGTTATCTGATCGATCGCCGGCGGGGCATGCCTGATAAATGGTTGGCTCAAGAAACTTCTGTTCCAGACACACGACTAGAAACAGCATTAACTTTTGATGTAGACAACCCCACTAGATCATGACCTTCTCGTGATCTTTGAGTTGGCTGCGTTCTGTTATATCTTGAGAACGTAATACGGATGACATGTACTCGTCTCCATACTCCATGACATGAATGGTGTAACATCATTAAGTCACTATTTGAAAAGTATCGGTCACATCCTATTCCGTGACCAAGCATTTGTCAGACTCACCAGTCCCAAACATCTCGGCCTCGGCCAGCTCAAACCCAAATACATCAGTGTTGGACTCGATTTGTCCGTTCAAAACGGCTTTCGAAATGCAGATGAAGCCCTGAATAATTGATGTCGGTAGAAAGAAAGGCATAAACCAAGAAGATGGCAACAAGAAACATCATAGGTTATCACATACCGAAAAGGAATTAATACATAAATATATTGCAAAATATTGCCGTACTTTTTACTGACGATATATAAGCCTGACCCGTTATTTATCAACCATCCTCGTCATCAACCCAGCCTCAATATATTTGATCTTCCCACATCCGGTGTGTACCTCCCAAATGAACCTCAGTAGCCGAGCTGCCGGGCGCAATTTCTGTCTCCACTTTCAACCGGTTCTCCCCTCTCGTCAAACCAGAAGCTCCTCGCAGCCTTTTTTACAACCCTCCATAGGCATCTGGCTCCAACGAGACAATGTCTTGCATCTCGGATGTAGTCTTCCCACTTTCTTGTCATCGAGACTGGACGAGAATGAGGAGAGATTGAAGGAAGAGAAAGGTGAAGGTGAGAGATAACTAGTAAATAGATTTGCCATATTCTGCCCAAACATCATCGACACATGATACGTGAGTGTGTTAGGTCCAGAAGTCTTGAGGTAGAATCATCGTTCGTTGTCTAGGTAACAGAGAGAGATCACGTGTATAGGGTTAATCCATCTTTTTATCTTGTTCTCTCGTATACATACAGCAGCTAACTTTCACTTCTTATTCCGATTCTCTCAATTCACAACGGGAAACAGCTTGACTAGGTTGAGACTGTAAATCTCAATATGTGGCTGATGAAACTTACAACATAATCGATATCTTATTAAAATCATATAACAAGATCGTATAGTATAGTGGTTAGTACTTCCGCTTGTGGTCAACTACTACAATATCGCGGACGACGGGTGTTCAATTCACCCTACGGTCATCTCAATTTTTTTTCAATCTATATTTTTTTGTCCATCCAGCCTGGCCTGGCTGTCCTAGCCACCAAAAAAGACAGAGTTCAAGGAAAAGAAAAAAAAAACGGATGATGATGTGTGTTCGCCTGGCCGCAAAATGAGACACCCAACAGGACAAAAATACAGAACAAAAGAATACAAGAATACAGGAAAACAGTGACACGAAAGCATGAGGATATAGATGCAACAAACAAACAAGGACATGTAGATGCAGACGATATTGACCTCGATTGTTGACACCGCCTTATGAACGACAAGCGCTCGATGTACTCTAAATGGAAGGTTCACGAATTGTCGAGCCATCTAACACAAGCTTATCAGGCTGACGTCAAATGGGCAGCTGCTTATCTTGTCAGATATGTATGAGACCATGGGTGAGAGCGGTCAGAGACATCTGCTGAAATAGACAGAGGAGATAGAACATCGATGAAACTCAACAAGCGCTCCAATTACGAGAGGCCACATCCACCATGATTTCTTTCTGCTTTAATGATCATCTCCTTGATAGGTGATCGAATTTGATAGATAGAAATATGGCATACGAAAAGGGGTGAAACGTAAGAAGAGAGCAGCTTATGTACAAATCGACACATGTGAAGTGATGCGCCTCGGATTCAAGCGAAAAATTGAAGAAGAAGAAATGTGCCAAAGAAAGCATATGAGCATTGTGACGTCTGACTTGGCTGACTTCGTCCTTTGTCTTTGTTCACCAATTCAGGATCAGTTGTGAAACGTTCAACAATATACAATAACAGACAAAGAGATGATAAACAAGCATCACTATCGGAATAGCAGATCGTACCCTAGCGTCTACCAGCTCCTCCCCTTCCTCGTCCTCGTCCACCTCCACCACGTCCTCGACCCCGACCTCGGCCGTTGAAAGTACTTCCAGTCGAGCTGCTCACCCGCTTTCCACCCATCCCAGTTCCAGCCTCAACATCCGAATCCGGATCATCAACCGGCTGAGCGACCTGCATATCGTCATCTTCCTCGGCGTTCTCATCTTCAAAATCTGAGTCCGTCTGCCCAGGCTTACGCTTCTTAGTGGCCGTCTTGAGAGATGTGCCTATCGAGATGTTGACCTGTGTTGAGCGAAACAAATAGTGTAGAACGAAAGTTTGCGATGTCAGACGTAAGGTACATATTCAAGAAACAAAAATTGAGATGATATGCGCACCTTAGGGGGGACAGGGAATCCGAAAGCCTTTCCGACCTTGACCAGGTCAAGGGCGTTGACATCAAAGATCTTTTTGAGACTGTATGATGCATACGCCTGAAGGTACGATCGGAAGCCATCACGAGCGGACTGGTGAAGATAGTAGTTCTTGGCGATGAGCTTTTCAAGCTGCATAGTATGATAATCGAACAGACACAAGAAAAACACAGATAGATTTGATCAGCTGATGAATACGATGAACGTCAAGCGCGCGGCACAGACGAAAAGAAGAGAGAGCGAACCTGGCCTTGAACGTTGGCCACCCTGTCCACTGGGAAACTGTACTCATTCAAGGGTACCTTGGCTACCTTCAAGAATCGCAAGAACCCAAGCTCGGTAGGCAGAAGGAAGAGTAGACTTTTGCCGACCTTACCCGCTCTGGCAGTTCGACCGACTCTATGAATGTAATCCCTAGGATCATCCGGAGGATCGAATTGAATGATCCAATCGACTTTGGGAATATCCAACCCTCGGGCGGCGACATCAGTGCACAGAAGTGTTCCTGTGGGTGCATTGGAGAACTCGAAGAACGTTGTCGTTCGCTTTTGCTGCTTTTGTTTTCCCTGGAGAACGAAGACGAGTGACAGAGAGAGTGGGTTAGATGTGAACAGTTGATTTAGGACGTAACTCATCGCTAAATTTTGTAACATCCACGATGACAATTGAGACTGGAAACGAGAATAGAACGTACATGAAGGTGAAGAACGGGGACGTCGATGTAGTTCAACAACTCTCCGTGGTAGTCAACACTCTTGCAGCTGGAGAAGAAGACGATGATCTTCTTGTTCATGTTTTTCTTGAGGAATGTGAAGAGAAGGAGGAACCGTCGGTCCGACTCGCAGACAACGTAACCCTGCTCGAGCGTGGAGACAGTTGAGGCGTTAGCAGATTCGTCAACATTGATGTAAAGAGGACCAGGTCGGAGGGAGATTCGCGCAAGATCCGTGACTTTGGTGGTCTGCGTGGCGGAGAATAGCATGGACTGTCGGTTTTCTGCTCAGATACATAGACAAAACGAGACACCGGTGATGTCAATGACCATACGTGCAAGTTGATATATTGAAAATCGATCTGTGTTGAGCTTACCTTTAGGGAGAAGGGCAATAATCTGCTTCATTTCCTCTTCGAAACCAATCTCCAAGATTCGATCAGCCTCATCGATAACGAGAGCCTTTAAGTTTTTGAAGATAAATCCTTTCGTATTCTGCAAACATTCAAAGTACAGATTAGATTTCTGATAGATGACAAACAAAGAGACCAAAACAGTATACTAACTTGCAAGTGATCCAAGAATCGACCGGGCGTAGCTACGATCAAATTGACACCTTTGACGAGCTTGTCGGCTTCTGCTTTTCGATTGGCTCCTCCCATGACAATTCCAAACGTTTGCGAATGCGGTTCCATAAGTTCTTTTGCAACTCCGAAGATCTGAAGGGCTAGCTCTCGCGTAGGAGAGATAATGACAACACCCGTTCCTATTTTGAGCATTTCCAAGACACGAAAGAATAAAGAGCGCTTGATCAATACGTCACTCAAGAGCTGTGATTATACAGAAGAAAAGGAGAAATTAAAACGGACCATTTCGAGGCTTGAAACGCAAGTTTGCCAGCAGTTCCACGCTGGGGATCAAAAATGAGAGAGTCTTTCCTGAACCTGTTCGAGCAGCTCCTAGCACATCCCTCCCCTCAAGCAAAGGCGGGATTGTTCTGGCCTGAACTTGGGTCATCTTTGTGAAGCCCATGTTTTTGATAGCTTCAGTCGTCTGAGGCGTGAGAGAAAGAGAAGCAAACGAGGTGTCGACCGGAGGAGAGTCGGCGGTGATGATATTAGTGGAAGAAGCTAAGGAAGTAGAAGGAAGATCAGGAAGAGAGGTAGTAGTTTCTTCCTCCTCAGAAGATTCAACATCATCATCAGGAGCAGAAGCTGTCTTTTTGGACGATGAAGCAATCTTGGACGTGGAGGGGACAGTCGCGGCTGAAGTAGAAGGTTTGCCTGAGGACGCGGTTGCAGCGACAACTCCTTTGGAGGTACGCTTTCTTTTACGCTTGGCCTTCTCGGCATTGTTCACCTGAGGATTGGCTACCGAGTCCTCACTTGCTTTTGAAGTAGAAGGAGGCATTCTGAATAGACAGACTGGTTGTTGGTGGTGGTGAAAGTCAACGACTAAAAGAGGACTAGTCGAAAGGAGACATCGAGTTGAGCGGCCAGTAAATTCCCAAATTTTTGTTATCTCTAAGCTTATGTAAGTTTTCAAGTATGAATCATGTGGCATATTCATTTTTGACGATTACGTAATTGTTAACTCTTAACCCTAACACATATTACTTGTAACCACTTAGCTCCAAAGCCTTTTTTGTGGATTTGTCTGTGCTCTCACGTATCCTCACCACATCATCATCATCATCATTTGGCCTTCGTGTTTTTCTTTCATTTCTTCAGTCGATTAGTTACATTTAACATGAACATCTTTCGTTTACTGGGTAAGTGAGGAAGATGTATAGATCTGTTATGACAATGAGAGTTTTGTCTGTGTGTCGAGCTGACCAGGTTGTCACTCTATTTGTTTATGTGCTTTGTGTTTTATCCTCTTCTGTTTTCTTTTCCAGGCGATCTATCGCATCTAGCCTCCATCTTTGTTCTCTTACACAAAATTCAGACCACCAGATCTTGCAGAGGTTTGTTCATTCCCTTGTTGTTCATTCTGAATGTAGTCCGTCGGATACATTCACGGGTCTGAAGAATACCGTCTGTTTTTTGTATCCTGACGTACATGTTTCGCTAACCCTTCATCTCACACCTCAAAGGTATATCTTTCAAGACTCAGCTGCTCTACGTCGTCGTTTTTGTCACTCGATACCTCGATCTGTTTACCGGGAGTAATGTGTCATTCTACAACACGGCGATGAAGTTGTTTTTCATTGGAAGCAGTGTCTACACGCTCTACCTTATGAAGTCGAGGTTCAAGTAAGTGTTCCCTTCTCTACTCCTTTTGGCTATCTTCGCATCATTTCCTGCAAACTATTCAATCTGTCACGCTCGTACTTCTCCGTCGCGTTCTTCGTTTCTGATGTTCAATCTTCAAAATTTCCAGACCAACGTCTGATATGGGACTCGACACGTTCCGACTCGAATATCTCATCGTTCCATGCTTCGTTCTCTCGCTACTCATCACGTATGCCTGGACGCCTACCGAAATTCTTTGGGCATTTTCCATCTACCTTGAGTCGGTTGCTATTTTGCCGCAGTTGATGATGCTTCAAAGAACTGGCGAAGCAGAGACTATCACTACCCACTATCTGGCCGCTCTAGGATTGTATCGAGGGATGTATATTCCCAACTGGATCTACAGGTCCGTTTCTTTTCGGAGTGTTCAAATCTTAAAACCAACCTCTTCGAGAACTTAACATCGCTTTAATTCAAATTCACCTCCAGGTACTTCGCTGACGGCACCGTAGATCCAATTGCTGTGGTAGCAGGTTTGGTGCAGACCGCGCTCTACATTGATTTCTGTAAGATTTCTTCGCATATTCTCTGCGCGTCACTCTTCCAATCAGTACTTAAAATCCGATCTCTATCTTTTTCCGTTACTTCAGTCTATATCTACTTCACAAAAGTTCTTCGCGGCCAGAAGGTAAGTTACTTTATGCCTTTTTTGCGTGTTCTGAAACCGTATCACGTGTTAACGGCTAGACAACTCTTTTATTTGAAGTTCGAGCTTCCCGCATAGATGTATCGCGCCAGTCGCACTCTGTATTTAAAGCTCGTGGTTTCCTGTCTTTGTTTCTACACTCCTCGCTGGACGTCCCGTTTGAGAGCAAACATATCAAGATCTCGCGATGATATTCAATGCCGATGATATATTCTATGAATGATACCTGATCCCCCAGTTATTGGGTGTGCTCGAACATCTCCAATGTTTTCTTCTTCTTTTCTCTTCTGAATTGATCGGAATGGCTGGTTCAATGTAACATCTGAATGCGGCCCAACAACCAGTTGCCAGGCGCGACGACGCAATGCTTACATAAGCCAAGCTGATCATCAGATGCCTTGGGCAGCTTACCTCCGCCATCTCTCTTTCTTCTTCCACTACTGGCCATCTATCTTGTATCCGTTCTTTCCCATCCGTTCGATCATCTTTTTAATCACAGTTCAGTTACCTTTTGCTCTTACCCTTCTCATCAAACTAGTATTTAAACATGGCTTCTGCCCCATGTAAGTGCCATATCTGTCTTTTTCTCTGGTTTCACTTGATCCTTCAAGTCGTGTTCCCATCTCTTTCCAACCACTGAACGCCTCTTTTTCTCAACGCGTTGCCTCTGCCACATTTTTTTTCCTACTCGATATGCTCAATACAGTATCCTCGGCAGAACAGACGTACTATCCTTCCCTGTTTTCGAAGCTCCAAGAAAACAACGTCATCTCAGGTGCCCAGGCTTTCTCTTTCTTGACCCTCTCGGATCTTCCTCATGCAGTGTTGGGAGAAATTTGGGCGACCGCCGACGTACATGATCGAGGGTCTTTAGATGTCGCAGGATGGACAGTGGCCATGCGTCTCATTGCTTCTGCCCAGCAAGGCGGAACAGTGAACGCTGAGATGGGCAACAAGAGTAAGCGATCAATCATAAACATATCCTTACGGTGAACTGATAGCTGCTGCCATCAGCTGTTTAATGATCACTGAGATTGCTCTGCGCTTTTTTTTGTCCATTCATAGCCCCGTCCACACTTCCTAAATTCAGGGGTCATCCACCTCCTGCCGCCTCCATTCCTCCTCGAGCTACATCCGGTATCCCTTCTCTCAACCCTCCGTTGACCCAGGACGACATCGCCAAGTTTAGCCGACATTTCCAAATGGCTAGACCTTCCCCCACTGATGGCCGACTGATGGCCGATAAAGCAACAGCTATTTTTTTGAAGTCCAAGCTTCCTTCACAGCAGCTTGGTCAAATCTGGAACCTAGCCGATACAAATGACAGGGGAAGTCTTGATCAGACAGATTTTATTGTGGGAATGTACTTCATTCAGGCCATCATGTCGGGCAAGATGCGGGAAGTTCCTTTGGTCCTTCCTCCTGGCTTGTACGAGACTGCCTCTGGAGGCCAGCCACTTGGAGGAGGGTCCTCAGGCTTAAGACAGATGACCTCTTCGCCTGTTCCTATCTCTAGACAAGTCACTGGTCAACAGATCCAGCCTCAGGCTACTACCCCGATCCAACGACAGCTTACCGGCCAACAACCCCTCAATGCTCCTGCTTCGTATATGTCCCCTCATCTGACCGGAGGATCATTTTCGACTTTTCCTTCCTCAACTCCCCTACAGCAATCGTCACCTTTCGGATCATCATTTACACCTGCGCCTCAATCCGTACAGGTTCCGTGGGACGTAACATCTGCTGAGAAACAAGCAAGTGACAACTTTTTTGCCCAGTTGGATAAGTTTGGACGAGGCGTCATCGAAGGAGACGTTGCCGTTCCGTTCATGTTAGAAAGCAAGCTTTCAGAATCGGTCCTAGCTACAATCTGGTTAGTGCTTTCATTGCATCTGTCGCGTCTTGCTGCTCATATCTTCTCTAATTGAAGATATAAATTCTGATGATAATTCTTTCAATTGCAGGGATCTTGCCGATATCCGAAAAGAGGGGAATTTGACTGAAGATGAGTTTGCTGTCGCAATGCACTTGATCAAGGCGAAAATCGCCGGTAAAGAGCTTCCAGCTATACTTCCTGTATCTTTGGTTCCACCCAGTCTAAGAGAGGCTCAACCTGCGCCTCAACCTGCTACTGCCAACCCACAGAAGGACCTATTCGACGCATTTAACGATACACCTCCTGCGTCGACACCTTCTACTCAGAATTATTTCGCAACAGCTCCTGCTTCTGCCGCTCAGAACAACAGTAGTGACGGGTTCGGTATGAGCCCCTTCGGCGCATCTTCGGCCATCGAAAAAGACCTGCTCGGAGATGACGATCCATTCACTCCTACCAGATCGATCCCGCCCGCTGCTCCTTCGGTACCGTCACAATTTGACATCGCTTCTCCTACTCCTGTCTCTCAGACCACCATCCGAAGTCCTCCTCCTGTTGCACCTAGGTCTGCTCCTGCAAACGCGGAGTTAGCGCAACTTCGGGACGAGCATTCTTCGCTATCTAACAAGGTTTCTGGGCTTCAATCTACTGGATCAACCCTCGAATCCAAGACTCTGGACACCAAGAAAGAAATCATGGATCTTCAGGCCAAACTTATCTCCCTTCGATCCACACATGATTCGGAAAAAGGCAATGTCGATAGACTTGAAGTCAGAGCAAACGAGCAGGCGGCAGAGATGAAAGGCCTTCAATCTGAAGTGATCTCTGCAGAAAGTGAACTTTCGTCTCTTCGCACTCAGAAGAATGAGTTTGACGGACAGATCATGGACGACAAGGAGGCAATCCGAGGGATGAAGCGGAGGTTGGCCGAGATTGGTGAGGAGATAGTCTCCTTAAAAGCGCAGTTGGAAAAGACTAAGAGGGAGGCAAGACAACAACGTGGAATGGTGGCAATCACTCAAAAGCAGCTGACAACCTCGGAGGCAGAGAAGGAGAAGGTTTTGGCTAGCATTGCGGATGCTGATAAGGAAGTCGAAACGGAGGAGTCATCTCCCTTTTCTTCTACAATCCCAACCAATCTGCAGACGGCTACCCAAATTCCTCTTCCCGATACACCTCAGCGAGTACTGAGTCCTGCTTTGTCCACCACGTCACAGAAGAGCAACAATCCGTTTGACCGTTTTGTTTCGTCTCCTCCTACCGCATTTGCCTCTGTTCTTTCTACTGAGTCATCTTCATCTCCATCAGTCCAGACGCCAAGGGAACAGAATGGAGCCACTCATACTCCTGCCGAGCCAATCAGAGATCTCGCAGAAGAATCTCCTTCATCTTCACCAATGAGTCTGGCTGCTGCCGGCATAGCTGCTGCCGGAACAGCTTTAGCTGGAGTAGGAGCTGCCATTATTGGAGCCAATGAAGATACCAATACCCCTGAGGACAACGTAGAAAACGACAAAACACAGAAATCTAACGACGGAATTGTGGACGAAAAAGCGGTTCCCGTCTCTGCAGAGCCATCAACTCACTCTCCTGCTTTCGATGACGCTTTTGGCGCAACACTCCCCAGCAACACGGTCGGCGATGATGAGCTTTCAGCATCCAGAAACTTGACTGGATTTGACGACACGTTTGAAGATAACATGGTGGCGCCTTCTGCTGATGAAGAAATCTCGACTTCGGCTTCGACTGGTGCTATCAAATTTGACCAAGGCTTTGATAATAGTTTCGAGGAAAAATTCCACACTCCTTCTCATTCGACGTTGGCCTTACATACAGGGCCTAGTGGCTTGGTGGACCAAGGCGCCATCAAGTCTCCCTCTGATGTTCCGTTTGATGACTTTGAAGCAAGCTTCGGCGATAGTTTTACTCCTATCGAGCCCCGTGAGTCTAGAACTGTCTCTACTTATTCTGTTTGAAAATGATCTTTTTTTGCTTATACTTATTGCAAGATTTCAATCCAGCTCTTCCTCAACCAACGGCGACCGAAGCGACGGTCCCTACTATAGATTCCCTCGAGGAGGCTCAAAGTGCTGCCGAAGGCGGTCAAGTTGGCTTCGAGGATAGCAGCGATGATGAGGATGGTGGTCCTGAAGATCTGGATTCACGCGCCGTGTACAACATTGGAACGGCACACGAGTTGTCTGATCGGGAAAAGGAAGTCAACTCTGGTCCTCCTTCAAACCTTACATCCACAGCGAGTGCTTTCAGTACGGATGACTTTGAATCTATACCTGCTCATACAGATCACCCGTCGGACCAATCTCAAATCGCGTCTGTGGCTGCCGAGGTTCCAGCAGCCTCCTCCCATGTATCTCCTTCTCTACCTGCCGTGACCGAGCAGACCCAACGGCGGGCAGCTCCACCGCCACCCCCTCGGCCAGCCCCTGCTGGGTCTCAACCTGAAGACAGTTCTTTTGGGGCCGAGCAGACATCAACTCTGGATTCCTTTGACCCCATTCGGAAGCAGCCCGAAGTTGAAGAGCGATCGCTTCAACAAAAACTGCCTGTTTCGACTGTCAGCACTGTGACTGATTCTTTGTCTAACATAGAGCTCGCACCGCCTCTTTCTCCTGGGTTCACAAAGTTCGAAGATCACGACACAAATGAATTCGTAAAAATCTCTCCAGCAAAGGATACCTCTCGTGCTCCATACAATCAGACCAGTGCTCCCATCACAGGTTCGTCAGCCTTTGACGACGACTTTGATACTTTCGACGCCGACTTTGAAAGTGATCCTAGTCCCACCAGTGCTTTCCCAGCTACTGCCGCGACGACTGCCGATGCTCCATCGTCCTTCACCTCCTTTGCCCAATCGACTGTTGTTCCTTCTCAGAACAAACCCCTCGATTTCGACTTTGATCCGTCGTTTGCTGATTTCGATTCCACTTTCGAGACTTTCGGGCCTACCTCTACTACTGGTTCTCAACCTACTCAAACAGGAGCTTCCTCCACAACTACCTCTGGATTCAGTTTCGATGACGCCTTCGGAGAAGAGCCTTTGCGTGTCTCTAGTCACACTTCTCCTGCTACCAATTCCTTGGCAACTGTGCAAGAGACGTCTTATGCTCCTCCTCAAGGACCGCCTCCTAGCCAACCTGTTCAACGGCCTGAGCTGCCCTCCAGAAAAACTGCCGCAGAACCTGACGATATTCGTATGTCTACTAGTCTCTTTTCTTCCGAAGGGTATCATCTCCTCGTGTCTATCTTAGACTGATATCTCCTTGCGTTTTCTTTTGTCTGTTATGATGACCATGGCGAAAAATCAGCCGATGTAAAGAAGATTGTTTCTATGGGTTTCTCCAGGTCCCAAGCGCTCAATGCTCTCGAGGTCAGTACCATATATTATAATGTGATCAAACAATGTGGCCATCAATGTCTTTAACACGGTTTGTATTTGACCCCTTGCCTCCTCGCGCACAGATCGGAAACTACAACCTTCAAGCCGCAATCGATCATCTTGTGACAGGCGCCTGAACATGATGAACTTTCTATTCTTCCGACACCTTGAAGCTCTCTTCTCCTTTGCTCTGTCTTTCTGTCTTCCTGTCTTCCTGTCTTCCGTTTGTTTTTAATTAATCCTTTTCTTCTTTTCTCTTTCAAAAGCCTTGATTCACCTGATGTCTAGTTGGTCTCTATATGATACAATGTCGGATGTCTCGACGTTCCAGGCCTTTTCATTTCTGTTGTAGATAGAATACCCTACTAAGGGTGACGCTGATGATGCATGTATCCTCAAGGCTACAACAAATAAGAAACGTGACCTGAAACCTAGGTATGTCCTACTCTATTCCTCCATCTCCTCTTCCCTACAAGCACGGATACAGATGTCACAAGAAAGTCAAAACGAAGTTCAGTCTTTAATCAATACACATATACCCAAACGGAGGAAGAAAATCACGAACAGAGCGTCTTTGGCAGCTGCTTCAGCCTGCTCTAATAGATCTGCCGGAATGAATTGATGGCGACCTTTAGATTCTGGGCAAATCCATGTGATTTCAAGTTCAAATTGCTTGTCCTTCTCATCAGCATGACACTTGTGGATACTGCATTTTTGAAATATGGTAGACACAGAAGCGAATTGTCAGACTTCCGAAATAACAAGAAGTGAACAAGACGTATCGCGTTTTAGAAGATAAGAGATCATACATGCGTGCGGCGTGCATAACAGCATCTCGTGATTCTAGAGTATCAAAATCAAGTTTCTCCAACTAAACGTTGAATTAGGCGTTATCGGCGAGCCATTTGATAATGAGACGATTGACGCAGCACAGAGGAAGATATTGAGGAGTGTGAGTTATTTAGATATTACCCAAATCCAGCCTGATCCATAAACATACCTCTGTCTTAGCCAAAAGCTTCCCCTTGCCCACTGCCGTTGCTCTGTGACCAAAGCTCAACCCACTGGGCTCAACCATATAGAGTTGTGGTCCATTCTTGTCAACAGATCCGAAAATTGAAGATACTCCAAATGGCCGGACGGATGAATATAAGGTGTAGACTTGGAGATATAAAGAAACTCGAGAGACAAGATTCTATCGATACAAGAGAGTCAATTCAAATTAGAAAAGCGATCATGACATTCAGACTTCCTAATCCAAGAGGTCGGTGATCATACCTTGAGAGTTGTAGGAGCACAATAGACATCTCTGTAATTCTGAGCCTCGTCTCTAGCTCTAGATGCTACGTGCTTGGCATCAGCAAAGAGACCAGCCGTGGCCTGTAAAGAAACAGCAATTCGTTCATTGTCAGCAATCATCTAATTTCTCCATACGGTTCTATGCACATAATACACAACATGCTCGAAACCTACCAAACCGATATGAGGGTCGATCGTTTGGATTCTTCGATTGGTTCCTGGCACAAGAAGTTTCGAGTGAACAAGTTTCTCCACAGCCAAAATCACTCCGTCCTTTGTTCTGATGCCAATGGCGGTCCTGTTCAGTAAGACATGAGATGTAGAGGAGTGATTATTGTTAGACAACGCATTCAATACATGAGATCTTGAACAAATAGAAGTGAAGATAGTTGGCGTGATGAGCAACAAAGATAGACGGAAGAACTAACCCTCCTGCGTCAACAGCCTTCCCAGCATACTCGACCTGATAATGTTAGACAAGAAAATCAAGCAAATGATACACTGATCAAGATGAGCTTTAAAGAATCATCCTCTGACGTTAACGGAGGTGTCTAAAGACGAAGATCTCATCCAGAACTGACCTGAAAGATTCTTCCGTCCGGAGAGTAAGTGGATGCACTAAGATCGTAACCCGTTCCAATAGATGTCATGTTTTATATAAGGTGATTGAGTATGTGTATTTAAGCAAAGGAAGACAAGATGAAAGAGATGGGAATGATCGTTGTCGTCGTCGTTGTCGTTGATGAGATCCAAACGATTTTATACAACCCAGTTGGGACGTGGAGGAGATCATTCGAGACTTATGTAGAGTATTTGAAATTTACATCAGGATATTACCTAGGTGCTGGCTTAAGCCGTCCATACGGTACGTGGTCTGTTCGGATAGATCATCTTTGTCTGTACACTCATCACCATGAAGAGCTTTACGTGAGCTAGTTGCTTTCCCTCTTTTCTTTCTGTTGTCCTGATCAGACGTCGTTCTTGAGTCTAGAAAGAAATCTTATTCGATTTTCTGCCTTTTCTTTCGTCGTTTTTCTCTTTCGTTCGCGGTATCAGCGATCTTTTCTGGGTGACCTTGCTTTTTGTCAACGCCATCGCCATTTTGAATGAAGATCGATTTCTTGCTCGAAGTACGTCTACCTATCAATCTATATAGCTCATCAGAGATATATGAAAAGAATTTACAGAGACCGCTTTGTGATTTTTTTTAATACTTGTGGTATACTTGGGTAAACTCAATTCACCCGGATTGATTGTTGTTCATCGTACGGTTATCAGTTGGCTGGTCATCAACAGCACCCCAGGCGACCGTAAATTCATACGGCGAGCCCAAAACGGGTCCCAGCGTGAAGACGAAGCTGATCAATCTGATAACAGCAGTTCGGATGTTGATGCGTAGTAAGTTCATCTGTCACATAGGTCGTCTGAGATTGATAGGTAGCATTTAGGGACAC
Source organism: Phaffia tasmanica (assembly GCA_014825565.1). Lineage (NCBI taxonomy): Eukaryota > Fungi > Basidiomycota > Tremellomycetes > Cystofilobasidiales > Mrakiaceae > Phaffia > Phaffia tasmanica. Next base: position 53,141 of record MVAI01000058.1, on the reverse strand, counting down.
CTTGAGTCAGAAACAATACCGCAGAGAGTCATCGCTGACGTGTCCATCTCATCGTTCGTAAATGTTAAACACCTCGTTTGACAGTACCGTTGATCATGTGCAACATCGTTGTGATTTTGTACGAGCTGGCACTGGGAGGTTGAAGCACAATAAAAAGAAACAAACGATTGTCTCCTATCAATATGTATAAACTGATTTAGATCTTAACGAGTTATAATGCCTTCCTTCACGATGTCTTTTCTTTCGCCCGTCATTGCCTCTGTTTTGGCATCTTTTTTTTTTACAACAAGATTTATCATTGATCTTTGGAAAATCGTGTTCAGCTGTTTTACAAATAATCACTTCTTCGGCTTTACCATTGCCGGACCGCTTCTGCCTGGTCCGCCACCCATAGTCGCTATAGTCTCAGCCACAACTCCAGATCCAGACCCCGATCCTGATCCAAACCCGCTAGTACTGCCCAATGAATTTCTTATTCCTGGAGATCTAGAATTGAGAAGTCCAACCCCTCCTGCGGCATAGGGACCGCGAGAGTTTGTGCCAACTGATGAAACCGGCGCGGTCTCGGATCCAGGCGCTCGGGGAGAATTTGGATGTCCTAATCCCCCCTGACCCGTACTATTTGTACCGCCCAATGAACTCATGCTGCTTGTTCCCATCTTTCTTCTAGGTCCAGCACCTGATGTCGCGGACGAGATGGCCGATCCTGGACCTCTCAGTCCTGCCGTACTCGGACCTGCACCATTGGTCGATGAGGAGGGGGCGTTGACTCCGGCAGGAAGAGATGCGACACTCGCATGTCTTGAAGAAATGCCTCCATCGCCACTGCCTGCGCCTCCACCTCCTAAGCTGGGCTCAAGTGGTCGCCAAGAAGAGTACGCATTGACTTCATCTTCAAGCCCAGAAGATACACGACGAGCTTTCTCATGTCGAGCTTGAACAGAACGGAAGTGATGGATCAGCTCGCGCCATTTGATTTCATCCGGAGACGACAATTTGGCTCGAGGCGGAACAGCAGCTGTGGTGGAATATGCTCTAAGACAGATTTTTAGACAGAAAAAGCATCAGATAAATCAGATAACTTTTTTCAACAAGAAAGAGAAAAAGAAAGAAAGACAGTAATGGGACGACACACGGTTTGGGAATATGTAAAAATCCCATCGAACTGACTGCGTTCAATCGGTTCCGTAGAGAGACAAAGGCTGTGCTCTGCGGTAATAGCATCAATAGACCTGGGTCGCACAGATAGGATAGCAAACATGAGTAAAAAGCCCATCTATTGATGTATATACATAGACAAAAGATGAACCTACCGTATAAACATTTGAACAAATGAGGATATTTCTCTGGCTCAAGAAGCTGCAGGCGTAGAGCTAATCGAGCATCGTCCCAATATTCGTACAGGAAAAAAAACACCAATTTCAAGTCAGGATCTTGATCTTTGTGTTGACTATAAGGTTCAGCAGGTGGAATACATACAAGTGAATACCGGGGACTCAATTAGCTGGACCAATTTATCGATTTGTACGAGTAGCTGGACAGTGATGTCCAGATCAGCGCTACCTCGAAATATAAGGATACACTATAAGCATCTGAATATAAACAGCTGAAGGGACGAAAATATGTTGTGGATCAACTCACAAAAGCTGTAGAAGGTTTGATGCATGCTCATATGCTTGGGCTAGGAGGCACAGCGCAAAAACAGCAACAGGAGAGTGACACCAGGATCGATATATGACCGAGAAAAGCCTTGGTTAAAGCGCGATAGTTCAGAGTGAGAGGTCAAATATGTTGATCAGCTTCATAAAAACTGCAAAGTTGCATAGACTCTCGGGCTTCTGCTTACATTTGACCGTCCTTGAAGTTTCAGATCGGAATGCGGAAGAGAACCGGTGACAGAAATAAGCGCTGACCAAGGCATGAGAGCTTATAGTATATACAATTTGATTTGAGAAGCTCACCTTTGAATCCAGGTTCTTTAGCCGTTTTCTAAACTCCAACAGTTCTGAGCTAGTGATAAGAATGATGTTGAGTTTTTGTACCATGCTGCTGGCAAACTCAAGATCCTACGATTTGTGATAAACACAATACAACATATCAATCTCTGAGTCACATCTCCAGTATCATTGACACAATGACAAGAGACGAACCTCCTCTTTCTCTAAAATTTCAGCACACGTTCGATAAATCCGTTCTGAATTGAGGTTGACACATAGCTGCCGGATGATTAGACTACCCCTCGTCTCGAGCAGTCGACGGTCCGTGCTGAAGAGATCGAGGAGATTCACGACAAAGAGAGTAAAATACGAGTCTCCCGAGGAAGAAGATATTTGAGCCAGTAATTGGAGATCTCGCTTGATGACTTCTTCGGAAGGGTCAGAAAGGCATTTCAACAAAACTGGGAATGTACCATCATCCATAGCCAAGATCTATTTTCGCAGACGAAATCAAATCGGGTGGATTTCACGATCAGTAAGAGTGATCCTTAAGTCGCAAAATGATGAAAATAGCACATATCAACAAACCTTTTTAGGAGCCTTTTGATGTAACATAATTAGCCACTCTAAAGCAGCTACTCTTGTTTCTTCATAGTCACTTAAAAATTGCATTGTGAGTACATTCACCGTTGCTTGATAGTCGAATGGATCTTCCTCCAAAACGGATGGTGACGTATTCTGGGCCTGCTGATGCTCGTGCTGACTGGTCGAAGAGTGTAGTGTGGATTTGGGCAGATCAGCTGGTCCAAGTGATACAGGAGATTCAGATTGAGAAGTGCCATTGTTCAGAACAGGAAGGCGAGGTTTGCTGATAGAACTCGAAGATGCAGATTGAGGATTGGATTCTGTGTTGGACTCAAGATGTCCACTTCCTCGTCGACTAGGTAGAAGTGTTGTGTTCTCATTGTTGTTGTCGGGACTGATGGGCGCAGGGACCGACTGGATTACTCGGAATAGATTTAAGTTGGTCTGGGCAGCAGCGTTTCGGCTTTGTAATGAGAAGGTCGGTAGTTCAATCAATACATAATTAGTCACTCGAGAAGGAATGTGCTGAAGAGAACAAACATGTGTACTTACATAGCCGGAGAAGGATGAGCCAAGTTGGGCAGAATCGCAGGAACGAGCTTCGATGTCGACGGAGTCATAACATCTTGAGCAAATAACAAAAATTCTGAGAGCCAGTGCAACGCGGTTTCCTGTATGATCTCATCTACATTGAAGTAAATGAAAATTGTTTATTTCTGTTCATGAGTACTTTCACGACGAAGACGCAGGAAACATATTGTGTTGGCACAGCACGTTGGCGATAAATAACTTACTAGGATATGATACGTGTTTTAGCAGAATGTCCATGATTTCGACGTACTGAACTATCACACCTTGTCCGGGGATCCAGCTTCCACTTCCTTTTCCTTCCCACTCTTCTTCGAGATCTTCCGAGTCAGCCTCATTCAAGGCTTCTTCTTCTTCGTGGGCTTCATATGCATCTTGGTTTTCCAAATCATTCGCCTCCGACTTGGATTCGCTACGCTTCGGTTTCCTAGTAGCTTGAGAGGCTGCCAGCTGTCGAGTCGCTCGTTCTAGCGTTTGTTGTTTCTTCACCTTTGCGATCTCTCGGATCTCTCGTAAAAAGTCGGCTAGAACGTTCTCGGTTGCAACTCGAACGTCAATATTCTCATCTGCTAGATATTTTCTATTTACACATACGCATCCCAAAACATAAAACCAGATTGATAATCATTCAGTAAACAGAATACCACAGGGATTAAAAAATCGAGCCATGAAGATTCTTACAAAAGACCATCCAAGAATGACGGTAGATAGGATACAAGCTCGAGCTCCGGTACAGAGTCTAGAACAGTGATCCAACTGACTAAGTGGTTTCTGGTTTGGGGTGCAATCACGTATATTCTTTCCTCAAGAAGCGGGATGAATCTCTCCAAAGAGAAGATCGGAGGATCATCATCGGTTCCATGCAAAGATTTTGTCTCGCCCTCTTTTCGGTCTGTGCGATGATAACGACTCCTTGGGAACGTGGTATGTGAATAATGCGCCACATATCGTGAAGCAGACTCTGAGACAGTCTATGGACAGACCGATACGTAGTGTAAGCTCCAGCCCAACAAACGTGATTTTGAAAGGAAGGAAAAAAAACTAAAAACTCACGTCTTTGAGTAACCTGTCCAATAACTCTGCTCCATTGCGCACGACCGAGTTGCTATCTATCGCAAGCTGTAGGGACATGAGTAATTTGATCATCACTTAAGTTACGGGAAAGATAACTTACTTTACTTAGTGCGTCAAATATCTCGTTGAAGTATCTCAAGAGCTCATCTTGAGCGACTTTCCCTCTTTACAGATGGAAAGTCGATATGGTCCTTATCAGCTGGGTTTTCTCTTACTCCCTGTGATGCTCAAAGAATCAAAACTTACACATTGTACTGTTGATAGAATTTGAATGAACATAGTGCATATAAGGAAAAGTCTTAACGTAAAAAGTGCCTGATAAAAGGAGAAAGCACGAACCACACACTCCACAGCAAAGTATCTGATTCTATTATCCTGATCAGGAAAACAATCGAGAACCGAAGGAATGATTTGTTGAAAGTAAGGGACAATGTCTTCTCCAAGAGCGATTGCTGCAGCTGCGAGACCAATAAGTCCACCATTCCTAGTCGTTTGACTATTCGAAGGGCTGAGCATTGCATGGGCTTGATCGATGATCTGAGGGATTCTAGCTTGATCCTTGAGATCAGCTGTGGGAGATGAACATTCTCGAAGAAGCTTCTCCAACTCTAGTGCAGCATTTTTTCGGTTGTCATACTAAGCTCACAAAGTGATAAAGCAAAAGTCTGGTCAGCGTTCCTTTGATAGTTCAAGATGAACATCACGTCTGCTTGGAGAAACGTACTTTAACATGGTTCTACGAACACGATCACCAGACGTTTAAAGTTTGTTTGTTTATTTAACGTCGAATACTGTTGATTGATAGGCAAGAAGGAGCTTACAAGTCCTTTAAAGATGGCTGGATCTGAAGAGAAAAAAAAAAAAAAACAAAGAACGAGAAAGGACAGTATGGTCAGAATGGCCGTCTAAAGGGAGTGACGTGAGATGGTTGTGCAGCTCAAACATACCCATCTCTACCAATCCAAATTATTAAAAGAATATAGTAGATGATATAAGTGATTTGGGCAACTATCACTAACTAGACGCCTATCGCGTCGTCTTTTAAGAAGGAAGAACGGGGAACGGATACGGTATGGGATGGTTGTAGAGATGGTCGGAAGATGTAAGTAGTCGGTCAGTCAACGGTGAATTCGGCTAGAACCGTCTATATGAAAAAAAAGGATAAATTAATTCATCATGGCTTTGGCCAGGATTTTAGACATTCGTTCAACCATTCATTTCTCTTCCACCGGCCTATGTTCAACAACTTTGTCATATGTGACCTCGAAGTATTCGAGAATAAATAGTGATTATAGGGAGAGTATATACATAGACACACAGTGTATGCCAGGAGCAGTCTGCGCGCTTCGGAGATGTAGTGGACAGAGTACAAGATAACATCATTCCATATATATAACACATCCTATATGAGGGTCAACTAGGTCATAGAACAGACAACCATCGTTACCTAGCCATGAACATACAGAAGCAGATGGTGGAAGGGATCGCTCAGTTCAATCGAAGAATTCCAGTCGCTCCTCCTGCAGCGGCAACGCTCAAATCAGCCGACTTTCCGCCGGCCACCTTGGACGACTGAAGATTAACCTGGACTGCTCGTTCTTGTGAGAACAAGTTCTTAGTTGTCTTTTTCTGAACACGGCGAGCCTGAATGAATAAGATGGTAGTAGGTTAATTGGTCAGAGACGGGCAATTCTGTTTTATTTTTATTTTTATTTTTTAATTAATTTAATTAATTTAATTTGATTTAAACGACAAGTACTTACAGATCGCTCTTCCTTCACAGCAGCCTTTCGAGCCTTTTTTTCCTCTTTAGATTCTCCCTTCGGGCGAGTGACCGTCTCTCTTCGAACTGTTTAATATCAACGTCAGGTTAGATGGCGTTGAAAATGCTTTTAGCACCTTGAAAAAATGACATACCACTATTCTCATTTCCTTCCTCTTCCTCCTCCTCTTCCTCCTCGATATTTTGAATTGGCTCCTTCTCGTATCGACCATTTCGGCCTTTCCGACGCCGGGCGGATTGTTGCTCCCCGTCAACCACCGGGAACCCAGTCTTGGGATCAATAGCGATTTTCAGCTTGCTTTTCTCCTGAATCAAACGCGGGTGGTTTTCAAGGGTCGTGTATGTGCCTGTATGTTGTGATTCGTTATGGACTACGTCAGTACCGGAGGACAAGCGAAAAATAGAAAATGAACACAGATAATGGCTCACTAAGAATCGTCTCGCAATCCCATCCTCGCTGGTCTTCCCCGATGATGGAAGGCATCGGAAGCTTCTCTTCGTCGCTCTCCCCCCATCCGTGCTCTTCATCGATTTTGTTGGCTTCCAGAATTCTTTTCTTTCCAAGCCCTTTTCCTCCTTCGCCTCCTTCCTCTTCTGGAACATCATCCATTGCGCCTCCACGAAGCGTCGCCAGCTTGCCCATCGGTCCATCTCCCTCCATGACAGGCTTAAGCTTGTTGCCCACTATCTCAAAGTTATCGAGGAAATCGTCGATGAGTGTGTCAAAGTCCTCCCGGGTGACGAGCTCGGGAGCTTCAATGGGCTCGCCGTCAGAGTCGTATTCCTGGTCTGAGGGATCTTCATCGTCTGAGGAGTCTTCTTCATACATTTTCTCGATCTATCCCAAAGTCAAATGAGAACACGATAGAAAAAGTTAGACAAAAGATCGAGATTTTCTATAACTAGTCGAAACTCGAACAAGAAGCCGAACCTGGTCAAACTGCTCGTCCAAAACACTAAGCCCCTTATTTCGGAACATACTTGAACTACTCATACTGAATCCAGATGCGTCACTCGCCGCCCCCTTTCGCCTTCTTTTACCTCCAATCACGCTCAACGGTGGTAACCCGGAGACCGTATCCCTACCTTCCGAGCCCCGGTCATCTTCATCTTCATCATCGTCCGAATCGAACGAATGAGAAGCGCTCTGCTGAGACTGTTTGAACGCTTTGAATCTAGATTGCCAGTCCGGCGCGTCCTCTTGAGCGACCGAAGACGATGACGACACTGGCGCGGTAGCCCCAGCTTCTTTTTCGTCGACTCCCCACTCCTCGAACTCGTAATCCTCTCTTTCCTCGGGATCAACTGCTTCTCCTGTGTGAAGTAGCTCATCCAGCCAGTCGTCTCCGTCGTCAGCCTCGACCGCCTCCTCTTCTTCCTCAGTGGCAATAAAGGCATCGTCGTCGAGAGCTTCCAAAACCTGCCTCAAATGTGGGTCCATGTCCGGTTGGAGACCTTGAAGCTCGGCCGGTAGATTCATGGTCAATCGAGAATGAGCCTGGTTGTACGGAATTTCGTCTATTGAAGGAAGAGCCTCATCCGGGAGAGCAAATGACTTGGAGCCGGATGGCGCCGAAGCGGATGTGCGCTCTTCAGTTGGCTTCAGGAAATCATAGGGATCTCTCTTGCCGTTGCTTTTGGATGCTGAAGCATTCTTGGATTTGATAGCAGGTGCCTCGATAAGGAACCCCTCTGCCGTCGGATCGCCGTCTTCGCCTCCAACCTGCCGGAGGTGCTGCATATAATTGTACTCGGTATCATCAAAGAACACTCCATAGTCGGCAGCTTCCCCAACGTTTTTCTCTGCAGCAGCTGCAGCAGCTCCTGTATCAGATTCGGCTCGGCTTTTACCCTGTTAGAAAGAAACAAACCGACAAAGTCAAAACAGAAGTGATAATAAGAAAACGATCAACAGCCAAGTGAGCTTAATGAAAGGGTAGCAGCCCAGAATGAACGAGAATACGATATATACCTTGGATCGATTTGGATGTTCCACACTCTTGAAAACCCTATCAGAAGCCTCAGGATCGTTAATCAACGGATCTCGAAGCGACCTATGAACAAGCTGATAATGCTGGGCTCCTGGCCTTCTAAATATCGATATCGGTGCCATTATGAGGATGATCTATGGTGTTATCTGAACTGGATGAACTTTCTTGTTGGCATAATGGATGTCTGGATCCCAAAAAAATAAAAAATCATATTGCTTACATAAGCGAAAGCTATGTAGTCAATGATCTCGTTCGCTTTTCGTTCGTACGCCTCCTTCGTTCTATCTACTACCTTTACCTCTTGACTGTCTTTTGTTCAATCTCTTTGACTGTTTCTAATCCTTCATCATGACGCCCAAGCCTGGAACAGAATCTTAGTATGTATAGATGATCGGGTTTCATTTGTTTTTTGCTCTTTAATTATATTTTTATTTTTTATTTTTTTTCCATCTGGTCCTTTTCATAATTCGTCTCGAACTAGATTCCTTCTTCATTCACTGACATGTCTAGCTTCTGTTTAGTTTCATCATCGGAGGGTGCGGCTTCCTCGGTCGACATATCGTAGAGATGCTCATCAATCGAGGAGAAACACAGGTGGCTGTTTTTGATATCACTCAAAGGCATTTTGATACGTGAGTTCATATTTCATCCGATCATCTGTGTTTATATAGATGCCAAATTAGAGATCTATGGATGCAGCGTTCATCAAGAAACACACCGGATCTTCAGCTTGGCTCTTTGTAGTTGCAACCTTTCGACGTAGTTTCTTTATGTTCAAGATAACCTTTGAGCTGACTAGTTGAAATATCTACATACCTTAGCAACGTTTCGTTCCATATCGGAGATATCAGTGACGAAGACCAAATCTCTGGTGCTCTCCGTAAAGTCAGTTTTCTATCACTAAAATATATCTGCTGGCATCACATAGACAACATGGTTCACAGTCCGCTTTCTTTTGAGGTGTTTCTTTTTGCTGATTATCATCTCTTATCTCCACTCGGCTCAACCCCACTCTCAATTTAGTCTAACGCATCCGTTGTGATCCACACCGCTTCGCCCATTCATGGCTTGGCAAAGGAAATTTATGAGAAGGTCAACGTGCTCGGTACCCAAACGGTCATCGCGGCTTGCATCCAGACCGGGGTTCGAAAGCTCGTTTTCACTTCGTCTGCCGGAGTCGTCTACGACGGAGAGGAAAATCTGGTCGATGTTGATGAGCGACTCGATTACCCCAAAGTAGCTATGGATGCCTATAATGACACCAAAGCCAGGGCGGAGCAGGCAGTGTTGGAAGCCAATGGTAAAGGTGGTTTGATGACTTGTGCTTTGAGGCCTGCTGGTATCTTTGGGTCAGTTTCGATTTTCTTTTCGCAACATGAAAACAAACAAACACTCACTAGTTCTCACATCCGATCTTCGTTATCTGGATCAGCCCTGGCGACCGACAGGCGTTGGTCGGTCTTGCCCAAGTGATCAAAAATAACCAGACCAAGTTTCAGCTCGGCGACAACTCGAATCTATTTGATTGGACATACGTCACCAACGTCGCTCACGCCCATCTCCTGGCTGCCGATCGATTGGAGAGTTCTCAGCCAATGGAGTCGTTTGACGAACCTCTTCGTCCTATCCAAGCCACCTCATTACCCTCGGTTCGGATTCCCACATCGGATTCTAAGCCTCTTGGACCAAATTCGAATCCGACCCAAGACGACTTGAAAGCCAGTCAGATATATGCTGATGCCTCGACCGCTCTTGATGTTGTCAAACCTGTCCTTCGCACCAAGTTTGACCAGTTCGCCAACCCTGCCCCTGATCCGGAGGATCCCGAGGCTGAAAAACCGGTAGAGAGCGTGTCAGTTGCCGGTCAGGCCTTCTTCATCACCAACTGCGAGCCAGTTTACTTTTGGGACTTTACCAGAGCAATCTGGGCAGAGATGGGTCATGTCGCGCCTTGGACAATGTCTTTGCCCAAGCCCATTGGGATCGTGCTGGCACGGCTGGCCGAGGTGTGGGCCAAATTTTCTGGCAAGGAGCCCGGATTTACTTCCTACCGAGTAAAGTTTGCGACCCAGGCAAGATACTACAACACTGAGAGAGCACGGAGGGTTCTGGGATATGAGCCCATTGTGAGCGTCCACGATGGAATCAAGATGGCTGTTGCAGTAAGTGATTGTTTTTCTACAACCGATTACACTAATAAACATTGGGAAAGCGAGAAAACTAATCACCTTGCATTAATTTTTGATCTTTTTTTTTTTCTTGAAAATAGTGGTACAACGAGACGGAGGCCGAAAAGGCTGCTGCTCTTAAAGCGTAATATTTACTCGATTAGAACATATTCTCTCATTTACACATTTTTTCAAAGGCACTTCGGTTCTTGCTTCGGGATATAAACATCTTTTGTTAATCTCATCTTACTTTTAAAACCTAATTTTTCTCTTCAGTCTACGTTTTAACCTACGCTGATTGTGAGGAAAACTTTGCTCGAAGGATACCACATGTTCTGTTTTGTAATTTAAACTCCTCGTTTCCGGTCTTTTCTGTGTTTTTTTGTTTCTTACTATCTCGAATGATTTCATGGCTACTGTCGTCCTTCTTTGATCGTTTAAATACCAGATAAGCTTTCTGAAGATTCCGTATGTTTGTAGTAATGCAAGACATGTTATATTTGAGTGAAATCTCTCGCTCAACCAAGCTTTCTCTTTTTACTGCTCGGTTCCTGATCGCCAGTCGTATCCTGGGTAACCTTGCCCGTATTGTGAGCCTCATCGCCTTCGGTAGAGGCAGCAGCAGCAGCTGCTGCTGCCGCCAATCTCGATCGCTCCTTCTTTCCGACTCGTTTCTTTCCTTTGCTCTTTTCTCCTTTGATCTCAATATCGTTTGCTCCCGTTCCTGCTGGTTTCTTCCACTTGTTCTTTCGGTCATCCACCGGTTCTTCACCCCAAGTTCGACCTTTGAGACTCTTCTTGAGCTCCCAAAGACGTTTGTCTCGACCGACTCGACCGGCACCAGCTCCGCCATCTGCTCGGAAAGCGGCGTACTGCTTGATACCGAGGAACTGGTTCAGCTCGGCGTCGGTGGCCATCAGGATTTCAGCTGGGGTCAACCCGTAGTTCTGGGGAGCGGTCTTGGTGTAATGGAATCGCGTTGGGAGGTCTCCGATCTGTATGATAAGAAATTGGAAGAGAAAAAGAAAAAAGAGCGGTCAAAAAGCCAGGCTTGCAAGAAGAGACACAGAGAGAAGAAGAATGATAAAGTAAAATGACGAACCATATCCTCGTGATCCAACGCATAATATTCGTCCATGATCTCATCTACCTTTTGCTTCTTTTCCTCTTCAGTACCCTGGAAAGGGACAATCTTTGACGGACCGGCCTCTGCGTTTTCATCACCTTCGGCCCCACCCTCCAAGATGGAGGTAGTGGTGGCGAGAACCTCACCCTTCGTCTTTTTCTTCTTCTCCTTCTTCTTTTTCTTCTTCTCTTGACGGGAAGAGAGAACAGGCGTGTCGGCTGCATCGGCGTCCTGTGAAGATATGAAGAAGATTTCAAAAGGATCAACTATGGCTTTAGCAATCCAGTTTGAACAAAGTGAAGGAAGAAAAGCTAAGTTTGACCAACCATGTTGATCGGACCGTCTTCAGTTTCCATGTCCTCCATATCCTCCATATCCTCCATGTCTCCATTCATGACCTCGACTTCAGACTCTTCCCCACCCTGGTTTTGCTCCGTACCGTACGCATAACCTTCTGCTCCGCCGAATTCGTCATCCCAAGTCGGTTTTTCGTCGTTCTGTCAAATGAAAATATTCAGATGTTTAATAGATCGATGTATAAAGGAAATAAGAACTTGAAGCATAAATCATATTAGATAAAAGAGGACGAACGTCTTGGCCTTCATCCCACTCGTTGCCATTTTCGAACAGATTAAGCATCTTGTTGTCATGGGCGTCTGGATCAAAGTCAGCGTCCAAGTCGAGGTCGTCCAGAGTCAAAGCTTTAAATGATATATATCAAACGTAAGTATCGACGCTGCACATCAAGAATCAGAAAAACAGATGCAAATGAGCTTACTTCGACCATCTTTGCCCAACCCTAATAAGGTCAGCTTTCGCTCAATCTCCTTCTTCTTCTGGTTCTTGAGCTTCTTCTTTTCTTCCTCTCGCTTCAACTTCTCTTCAGCTTTACGGATTCTTCGGGCTTCTCGAGCATCCTTTCGGGCGGTATCCGGTCGTCGAGCGACAGAGGCAAGTTGCCGAGGATGTGTTGGGATATTGGCCGCGTCACTGTTTTGAAAGATGACATGTTTCAGAGTAAGCCCTCGTTGTATGTGCCTCGAGTAAAAAAAAAGTCAAGAGAATTAAACGCACGGCTCTTCGAATCGGAAATTGTATCGAGTTTCAAAATCGTCTGCCTTGTCTTCGAAATCACTCTCGTTGCCGTCCAGAGGGTCTTTTTCATCCGCACTTAGATCAGAGTTTTCTTCCTCAGGCTTCTTGACCTTCTTCTGTTTCTTGGGAGCTGTAATCTCATCATAGGATGGAACGTGAGTCTCTGACCGGTCGATCCAGCCTCGGTTGAGGATATATCTGTGAAATGATAAATAATTAATGAGTCTAATGTGCCCTCTGCAAAAATGAATGTTGACCGGATGAAACGCACTCCAATAAGAACTCCTCGTCGGATTTCTTCTTTTCTTCCTCTGAGGTCTTACTCTTTTTTGTCTTCTTTGGCTTCTTCGCCTCACCTTCTCCATTCTCAGGGACGTCCGCCAAGCTCTCTCGCGCGTCCTTCTCCTTCTGTTTCTCCTGAACATTCGCCTCCATCAAACCCAGAGCCTCTCGGATTCCTTCTTCGCCACCCCCCGAGCCCAGTAAGAAAGCTTTGTAAGCCTCGTCCTCCATTTCCTCCTCCGGGATATCATCAGCCTTCTTTTTCACGAATAGCCCATCGTCTTCTCCTTCTCCGTCTGCACCGGAATCACCCAAAGGGAGGTTGAAAGCGTCAAGGGTTTCTTTCCGAAGTGCTTCTTGCTCTTGAACGTGAGTAGGAAGAGACGTCTCGTTATTTTCACTGCCAGAGCTAGGATTGGCCGAGTCCAGAAGAGCTTGGCGCTGAAAGTCGGAAAGGTGAATAGGTTTGGCTGATTTAGTCTTGGTGGATTGGACGAGAGGAAGTCTTGAGCCAGTCGAGGCGAGCAAAGCGGCTTGTTCCTCTGTGTGAAAATTTGGAGACGCAACACATTAACATCGATTCGAACAACAGCAAAACAAATGGAAGAAATCAACACGAGACAAGACAAACCTTCAAAGACGTTTCGTCCGACTTCGACGCCCTCACCACGACGAATCCTCGTCAACGTCCGCAAAATGGCAGCATCCATTATAGGCGTCAATTCCTCTCCATCCTCATCTTCTGTCTCGGACTCGGACTCAGACTCGGAGGGTGAGCTATCTGAACCATCCGATACGGATGCAGCCGCCTCGGTAGGCTTCTTGTCGTTATTGTCTATCGAGAGTCAAAAGCGGAGAGAGCGTAGTTCAGTCAGATTTATTCAATCAAAGTCCATAGGATGTCTGGAGCTATCTGGAGAGAAGAGTACCAACTCTTTTTCCAAGGCTGATGTTTCGTTGGTCTTCCAGACATGATCACAACACACTTTGGGCGACGTAAGCGTTCGAACAGAAGAGAAATCAGAGGTGGATACGTGCGAAAACACCAATGGACTTGATCAAATGAAGTCTTCGAGGCAAGGATACGATCGTCGTTCGGAGTAAGAGATAATATTATAATTTGGTAAAGCAGTGCAAACAGCCCGAGGTGAGCCTGACATACTACGCCACAGGCCAACCTGACACATTGGATATCAGTTTCAAGCATGTAACTCCCCTATGTCATTTTCTTGATAAAAAAACCATGTTCATAATCGGAGCCAGTCCGTTTGTACAACAGCGCTGAACACAGATGTCTAATGATAACAGGAAAAAAAAGTCCCAACATATGGAAGAAAAGAAAAGATGAAAGAAGGATACCCAGGAAGATGCCGAAGAAAAATAGAGAGGTAGAAAATCACTTCATGTACAGGTGACAGAAGATCAGAAATGAACCAAAAGACGAAATGAAGAGGCAAAAGGAAGGAATATTCTATGAATAAGATTGATGAGAACGGATGTGAGGATAGGAAATTAGACTAGTCCGGTTCAACTGAAACACAGCGCTGTTCACTTGGACTGCAAGAAGAGCTCATTGAGCAACTTGATGGTGTCCTCTGGACAGGTGACAGAGTGACCGATCGTTCGCTCATCGGTGTAAATCTCGTAATCGTTTCCACCCTGAATTTACAAAGAAAATGTAAGAACAAATGAGTATACAAGTGAAATGAGAACAAAAGCTGACTTGAGAACACGAACCTGGTAAGTCTAAACTCAAAGATGTTCAATAAAGACATTTGGATGTTAATAATCAAGTCAACCATCAATATGTCGTAAGCGCAGACCCGGTAATAGAACGGAAACGATACGAACCTTGTCTCCGAAGAAGTGGACGTCAGTGAAACCTTCGGGGATGACGTACTGGGAGAGAGCGTAAGTCTTATCCCAGCCTAAATATTAGAAATAGAATATTCGAATATGAGTTTTTCATATCGTATACGATTGCAAAGAAAAGAGAAATAACCCACCAGCAGGGAACTATCAGGTATAGCCACAAGGCAATAGAGAAGATAGGAAAAAAGTCAACAGTGATGGTCAATGCTAGGACTAGTACATACAAAACACTTACCACATCGAAGGAGATCTGACCACCAATCGAGTAGGTCAAACCGTAGTCAGGGAACTTCTCCTTGAGCGCGCTGACAAACTTAGCTCGAAGACCGTGGATCTTGTCGTAGGCCTCAAAGTCATTTCGCTCTTTAGTGCTAGAGTAGAGAAGGGATAAGTATGGAAAACAGCCAAAGAAAGGAGGAGTTGGGATCAGGATCCAATTTGGAATACAAGTTTTAGTCGATTATACAAATGGATGACTTACGAAGCGTTTCGACCGATGGGAGACACGTTGATCATACCGTTTCGGAACTCGACAAAGGTTCCCCTGAGAGATTTGAAAACAAGAGATGGCTCGGTGAGTGATGGTCTGATATGCTTCATAAAGTTAAGGAAATGTGATGAACCTCTTGATGGGGAGATCCATGTCGGCGATGTAGTGAAGAATGAAGTTCACCAAGGGTTTGTATTTGTCCTCTCCCAAAAACTTGATAAAGGACTGAGAGGCCAAAGGCTGGCCATACTTGTAAGCGGTTAGTCCGTTTTCGGCGAAGCAGTAATCGAACGAGTTGATGACTGTGGAGGACCAAGGATGGGTTCAAGATTAGTCAGATATAATGAGATGGAAGAGCTGAAGAAAGAGCAGACAAGGATAGACGAGACACACCATCGGATCCACCGGTGCTAAGCTGCTCGACAATCTTGGGAAGATCACTTCCTCCGACAAAAGCAATGGCGCAGACCTGTCTGAGCTGCTGAAGAGTAGCGAGGATCTCTGGGGAAGCGTCCTATGGTGAGGAAAGAATTAGAGACAGATCAAAGTCAATATTTCAAGGAGATGGAATTTCAAACTTCAAAACAAATGAGTGAAATCAAGGAGAGAGTCCTACCAATCGAGCAGGAGTAAGGGTGCCATCGACATCGCTAGAGGGACAGCAAGAAAGAAGATGTGTGTTGACTGTAAGCTTAATACACGTTTCTAACGCGTAGAAATACGCGGTCAAGAGAAAAACAAACAAGACAAGTCGAAACTCACAACATGCAGATAGTCTTGGGCTTGGGCCTCGACTCGAGAGGAACAACGGGAGCGACAGTAAGAACGTGAGACATATCAAAGATTGGCAAGTTAAGAAAGAGAAGAAAGGAGATGTAGTTGAAGTAGTGATGGTAGAAGAGAAAGAAGCTAATGAGGAAAGATGAACAAGGGAAAAATATTGTGTTCGGGACGAGATTGGAAATCTCCGGGAAGGTTTAAGAGCGGGAGAAAGTCTAAAGGCTGTGCTTTCACGTGACTTCAATCGTCTCACTCGTACATCACTCTCAGCGTTCTTGTCCTTCTGGAGTTTCGTTTCATTTCTTTACCTTATCATCATCCAAAAGAGGTTCATATAGTTTGGATGAGCAAGATTTGCTTATTAGTGAGAATGTATCATGAGAGAGAGAGCGTAAACAGGAAGGAGACGTGCGGTATAAGGGGCTCAGACCTGATGATAGCACGTGACCAAACATGGCGGTGGCCATAAGTGATCAGCGCACTGCTGGTGGTTACATCAATGTTACACCTCTCAAAAGTTCTTGCCCAATTTTTTTTCTGTCTCTTCTCTCGTCTTTTTTTCTCTTTCTTTCACCACCTTCTTTTGTATACCACACCCGGTTTGCTGAACTCAGTAGCCTTTTCTTTTAAAACACCAAAACAAACTTATCAAAATGGCCCCCAAGAACACCAAGGCTGCCGCTGCCCTCAAGACCGTCTTCAAGGTCGACTACTCCAAGCCCGTCGCTGATTCCGTGAGTACTTCTCGGCCTATTCTGTTTCTCTGTTTCAGCGTTTTTGACTTTTTCTCCTATCTTGATCGCTTAGATCTTCGACGCCGCCGAGTTCGAGAAGTACCTCCACGACCGAATCAAGGTTGAGGGAAAGACTGGTCAGCTCACCGACAAGGTCACTCTCAAGAGGGATGGTTTGTCCTTTTTCTCTTTTTTTTTTTTTTTCTGAATGTCAACGAGAATATCATACTGACGTTTTAGTATTTACTTTTGCTCTCACCAGCCTCCAAGTTGACCGTCACCTCGACTATCCCCTTCTCCAAGCGACAGATCAAGTACCTCACCAAGAAGTTCATTCAGAAGTCTGTCGGATCCGGATTCATGCGAGTCGTCGCTACCTCCAAGGACACCTACACCTTGACCTACCCCAACGTCGCCGACGAGGAGGCTGAGGATGCCGAGGACCTTTAAGTGCTTCCCATCGGTATTTCTTCTTCAAGGGGTCTAGTCTCGAGCTTTTCCTTTCAATCAGGACAAAGCAAGAGACAGGCGTGTTTTGGCTCTAGTTCCCAGGTTGAGGAGCTCTTGATTGAGTTTGATACCAATGGGTTCTTGTTTCAACGTTCGACTTGTTTCCTGCACCTTGAGAATAACATCCGCAAACTTGAGTCCATTAAGAACACGAGAATAGAAATACATTAAATCACCTTAAATCAGATAGAAATAGATGCGTAATGCACAGTACATGATGAAATCACGTCAAATGTCAATAAGGAAGAACAATCTTTAGTCTTTTCCTTTTTCTATTCTTATTATGCACGAAAGGTGAAATAATGATCACGTAAGGCCTCAAATAGAGGAAAGATGATATGACTTGATGAAAGAATAATTGGATGATGAGTAGACCAAAAAGGTAAAGAAATGGTTGGAATGCAAGTTATCTAAAGCATGTTTGAAAAATTTTGAGGGACAAAATGGACAAATCAAAGTCAAAAAAAGAGAAGAAAAAAAAAGATAGGTCTGGATTTAAGCATCGTCAGGCATTGGATCTCTTGTTCTTCTTGCTTTCCTGTAAATGGTAAAATGAATGGTGAAACCACAAATCAGAACTTTTATTATGATATAGAAAAGGTCAAGAACGCGATAAAAACGTACATCGGTCGTTCTCTGATCTTTGAATCCGCAAAAGTTCTAATCTTTCGCTTATGAGACTCTTTCTTTTGCTCGTTCTTGTATCGTTTGCGCTGGGCAGCTCCCTCAGGATTCGTCGTTGTCTGTTATAAACAAAGTAGAGTAAGATAAAGAACCTTCCCTTTGCTTGGCAGCTGAAGAGGAAAAGAAGAAACTTACGCGGACGATCCTTTCGTTGCGCCTAGCCTGTCGCTTCATTGCTTTCGTTCTCTGAATAGAGTTCCAAACAGAAGAGAACGCAGAGATCCCGACTTTGGCCTGGATGAGGGTCTGGAGTTCTACACCCATGTTTTTAATTTCTTCGTCGCTTGGATGGTTGGCGTCGAGAACACGTTGTATAGGGTGCAAGATCTGCATCAGGTATTGCTTTGTTAAAGAAGGATCCAACACTGAAGCGAGCGCAGCGAAGAGTCGGAAGATAGAGAGAATAGGAAGTGAACGTTTAGGCTGGAGAACGTGATGTTTGAGAACGCTACGATCAGTCGGTTATCTCTACGCTACAGGATAAACCAAACAAAGTACTCACCGAAACCTCTCCGTGAACAGCAGGTCGAGTGATCAAGATTGTTCTGGCCAACTGAGAAAGCTTGGTGAAAAGCCATGCCGAAGGATTATCCAAAGCTCTCTTGAACACATCCTCTTCAGTAGCCGTCTCTTCCTCGTCCTCCGGCACCTTTTCCTCCTCTACTTCTTCGCCATCGTCGTCGTCATCATCATCATCAATGCCATTCGAATCTTCTCCCTCCGGCTCTGGCTCAGTCACAGTGACCTCTGTGGCCTTCTCCTCAAAATCAACAGCAGGCAAGCTCGTTCCCAAAGCAAAGCATCGCCCCAAGTAAACAGTGTTTTTGACGACCTGCATGGCGAGTGCCTCATCAATGCTCTCTCCCTTGAGCTGAAGCAAACTCTGTCGGGCCAGATTGAACAAACCTCGAGGCTGCAATGATCCGTCCTGGTCGATAGAAGATTGACTGGCATCAAACGAAGGGGGTGCCGAACCAAACAACGTACCAACCAATCGGGCCGAAGCCAGTCTCACCCACGCATGCGGGAACAAAAGGTGACCGGTGACAGCGTGCCATTCAACAGTGGCGATCTCATCAGGGAATGTCTTGAGCACCTTGGCGAGAGTAGATAACGACTGGTAAGGAAGCTGCCAATCCAAATCATCTGCAATCTCCATAGCGAATGGAGAGGGATCCTCCTGAGCAATCTCATATGCCTCTAACGTGGTCACAGAGCTAGCCAACATTTCCTGAACGTCGATTAACAACGAAGAAATGTATGGTCTAGCGTCGATACCAATGGAATCCAAGAAGAGCCCGTAGATCTGAGCAGCCAAGCGAGGGAGTTGTGCCTGAGAGGGAGTGTTGGCCCAAATATGAATCTTAGAAACGGTGTCGGCTAGCTGTTCAGACGTCAACCTCGGAAGGAGCCCCTTGAGAAGCTCGGCAGCCATTTCTCGACACTTGACGGAGTCGTCATTCGCAACCACCAAAGCAAGACCCATAAAGAACGAGTCCGCGTAATCCTGAATATGCTTTTCGTCGAATTTGTCGAACACTGCACTGAGAAGCTCCATCACCGACAGCCGACCACTCTCGTACACATATGTCAGGTTGTTGACCAGGAACTGCATCTGTTTCTTCAGCCGACCAGCTCCCTGAGGATAATCAAGCAGGAATCGAAGAACGTTTGATCGGCACTGCTCCTGAATGTGACCAGACTGGCTGGTCACCATTGTCTCGGCCACCTTGTCCATCACGTCGTAAATATCGGCAACAACAAACTTGCGAGAGATGATTGAGTGGAGGAGAGCAAAGATGGCTGCTTGACGAGATGGATCCTCAAGATCTGGAGTGATGAGTTCGAGCAGATAGCTCATCTGCTTTTGAGTGATATCAACTTCCTTGCAGTCTCGAAGGATGATAGACAAAGTCCTCAACGCTTGCTGAGAAAGGTCTGACTCGGTCGAACCGGCGTGCTTGATTGTCTTGAAGATTTGTTGAACAAAGGTTGGAAGAGCAGCGGTGAGGGACTCAACAGGGGCTTTGACAATGGCGGCAGTAGCCTTCAGTCCAAGAATGACGATATCTGACACAACACTGAACAGAGACTCTCCGATCAGGTTCACAAGAGGATCCAGCCGACTGAGGATATCGGTGTCCGAGAACACAAATCGACCTCGCCGGAAAGCAGTGATGAAAAGTTCCAATCCAAAGCCGACAAACTTGTAAGCATTGCTAGCATAGTGGTCTACCACTCGTTCCTCCGAGCGCTTGATAGAAACCAAGAAGTTCTTCACGGACTGAGAGTCCTTCAAACTAACAGACTTCTTCTTGCCTTGCAAGAGATGAGAGTTCTGACCGATCAGGGTATGGCAGAGAATCAATACATCAGGAGGAGATAGTCGCTCGTTGGAGTTAAGACCCGAAGCCACTCGACGAAGTACATCATCGACTTGCTGTAACACTTTGAGGACTTGGGTGGTTCCGAGCACCTCTTTGATAGGCACAAGAATCTGACCAATCTTTTCTGGAGAGATGAGTCGAGCTACTAGCTGGAAAGTATCAAGACCCTTGGATGTAGATGTTCGGACCTCTCGCATCTTGGTCTTAAACCCTTCTGCCTGCAGATCTTTTCCGGACTCTCCGAACACGACCTCAGCAGCGATAGCAACTACGTCGTGCACACAGTCGTCAAGGTCGCTAAACTCAGAAGAAGCGAGAGAAGTAACATGGACGAGGATAGCATGGACAGTGAAAGCGAGGACGTGCAACTGAGGACCTCTCTGAAGGGCAGCCTTCATCTCATGAATGAGAGGAGCGAGCCATTCAGGACCGAGTGTGACCGCTATCTTGATTATAGTTTCTTTGGCAAGATCTCGAGTTTCCTGTGATTTACTTCGGAAGACCTGACTGAGAGTGGTGAGGAGACGCGAGATCTGGGCATCTTTAGACCGTTCAGGAAGATTGAGAGCAACCTTAACGATACCAATTGCAATAGGAATTCGGATCGAATCCTCGGTCTCGTCCTTTTGCTGAAGATACGACAATAAAGATGGAAGAAGTCGAGCCTCGACGGCGTCCGCAATGTACAAAGCTTGAGATTTTTCAGGCGCCACTGGAGGTTCTGTTTTATAGTATAAGACATATCAGAATCTGTTAAGAAAGATTTAAGTCAATTATTGCTTACCAGCAACGGCTTCCGTAGATTTTCCATCGATGACGATGATGTCCTGTTCTTCCACAGTAGGTTCTATTTGAAGTCAAGAATGTATCGTATCAGTGACTGTTTCGAGCATGAGATCTGGCCATATCGGGTCCACGAAGAGACTCACCAGCACCATCTTCAACTTCAATCTCAACTACCGGCTCCTCCATCATGAAGTGGAAATGATCCAGGATAGATACCACTGTCCTTATGAAGAACTTTTCGTTCTCTGTTTTCTCTTTGGCCAGTCGAATATACTGTCGAACTAGTCCGTTATAGGCTGCCCATTTCAGTTGCTTTGAGATCTTTCCAGTCGAGGTGATGGCTTCATTGATAAGATGGTGATCAGTTTTTCCATTTGAGTTGTTGATGAAATGAGCGAGTAGTGGAAGGAATATATCGGCCAGAAGATTCGAGTTTGTTAGGATATTCTCGTCGCAAAGCTCTGAGAGTCGATGGAGAGCTCGAATTCGTCGGTGAGTCTGAATATGATGAATGTTGTTGAAGAAACTAGCCTCCTGGTCACCGCCAGCCAAAAGGGGTTGCATCTCTTGAAGAATAGGGATATGAGTACACGAGGATACTGCGGTGGAAAGCACAGATAAGATCTCAGTTCGAACTAGCTCCGTTCGGGTTCGTAGTCCATTTCGAAGACCGGGGAACAGTACTCGAATGAACGTCGTCTGATAACTCTGATCATCTGTCTTGGCAGCCGTACGCTCGACGAAACGACGAAGACCGAACGCAGCGTTTGTTCGAATTGACATCTCTTCCGGATCTTGGATATAGTAGAGCATGTTGTAGATGACGGGCAACCATTGTTGGACGGTAAGTGTGCTCCAAATTTCCTCGTTGAGTGTGCTGAAGGCAGCTAGTCGTCGGTCGAAATCAGGTTCCTCTTTGCGTCGTTCCGAGAAAGAATTTATGGAGACAATAACATCAACTACTGCCTGAAGATCTGAATCTGTAGAAGGGAACTGAAGGAGAACTTCGCAGAGCGATTGCCGAGCTTGCTTCGACCGAAGAGACTGGAAGAGAGTGGATAGTAGGTTGAAAGAGTGGACAAAGACGGAGGATTCACGATCGGAAAACTCGGGGATAAGAGGAAGCAAGCTCTTGAAGATGAGAAGAATGTCCGACTTGACTCTTTCGGGAACAACCTTAGCAGGTTTTCTCAGCATAGGAGAAAGAAGAGCGACGAGTCGTGCGCTCTGAGGTCCGTTGGTCACATAGGATGCCAAACCTGATAGAATTCTAATCTGCCTCTTGGCAAGCTCTTCCTTTACCTGGCCTGATCCCAGAGGTCGCTCAACAAGCACAGAAAGATTGCCCAAGAGTTCGTCAACGTAAGGCTTTATGATCTGATCTACCATCATCGCCCGCTGGTCCTCATCATCCTCCAAAATTCCGAACGCCAGCAATCTCTCCACAATATCGTAAATCTTGGAGACTACAGCCGGCTTGACATTTGTCGCAGTCAGACAAGAATAGACCTTGCTGAGAAGTTGTGTGTCATACTGAACAAGGAATGGAACAGTTCGGGAAGTAGTTGACCAGATAGCGAAAAGCTCCAAGAGACCAGACGGTGCTTGGGTGTTCTCGGTATTAAGGGTGGCAAGCCGAGGAGAGATGAATGATTTGAAAGCCGCAGGTAGGTAAAGTTTGAAGTTGAAATCGACGGAAGCGCTCGATTTGAAGAAATCGGCAAATCGTTTAAGACCAAGCTGTCGGATGGCCCGGACAGGAGTGGTTTGTGACTTGACATCCTCCTCTTCATCTTCGTCCTCCGCAGCGTCTTCAGCATCTGCCTCGGCCTTCTCCTCCGACTCGACAGCTTTCATCTTGCCAATTTTGGTTTGAGCTCGATGAATAAGCTCCATCGTTGTTTCAAGCAATCTTGGCCAAGAGGGCATCAGCTGGGGTCCCAGATACTTGAGGACATCCCCCAGCAGGGATAAGAAACCGATCTGCTGTTTTCCAGGGATGAATACGGCATTCAGGTCAGAGTCATCTTTGGTGAGAGTGAACTCTCCAGACGACGGTCCAGCTTGCGACTCAGTTAATCCACCGAAAGGAGCGAGCATTAGCTCAACTAAGATTGATAATTCCTCGGTCGAGCAACCTGCCAAAGCGGATAAGATAGCCTGTTTTTTGGCGGCCGGTCCGTTACTCGCGCTAGACCTTCCCCGTCGAGCAATCATTTTTCCGTAAAGCATTCGGATCACCAAAGGAATAAGCTCGTCTCGATGAGTAGGATTGACAGAGGCACCTCCGCTGACGAGTGAAAATTTCGTGAGCTCGTCCCTGAATCGGACCTCATCCAAAAGCATTTTGAGACTGTCTTTGTAGGGGGTGATTTTGGCATTCTTGAAGGTAAGGATACAGTCAAGCGCTAACGGCTGAAGTTTTGGATCTCCTTTTGCGAGGATCGAAAGGTAGAGGGAGTGCATCTCGTCGGATCGATAGATCGCCTTGGGGTTGACAAATTTAGCGAACAAAGAGAGATAGGCAGTCAATTTCAGGTGAACCTGCTTGAGAGATAGTCGAGGGAGAGAAGTCGAGTCGGGGATGGTAGGGAATTCGTCGGTATCGAGAGAGGATGAGACGATGTTGGATCGAGAGGTAAAGTTCAAGAAGAGAGGAATGAAATCTCGAGAATGCTTTTCGGCAAGCGAAGAAACGGCGGTTAGAGCGTGGACAAGCTCGATCTCGTAGTTAAGCACATCGAGTCGGTCCCGATTGAGTGGCATTCGAGACTATATATCAAGTGTTTGGAACCAAACTCGATCAATCAGTATTTACATCATCAGATCCCTGAGAAAAATCAAGGAAAACGACTCACGTCAGCAATAGCTCTCAGCCTATCTTCGCCATCGCCCTCGACGAGTGATAACATCAACCCCTCAGCCGCTTTTCTGCTTGGATCTCTGAAGCATCTGACCGGTTCGTCACTTTCGTTTTCTTTCTCCTTGATGATCGTGTCGGTGTCATTCGCCCATGCAGGTATAGGCTCTTGTAAGACTGAGTGAGGACCCTGGGAAGCCAAAGTGAGCTGCTCGAGCAAGAGAGCCCAGACCCGATCGCCATGGACCGCGGCAAGGGAGGCGAGAGCGGCATGTGTAGCAGGATAGAGAGGTCGTAAATTGACCTTCAATTGAGCTGTTTCAATCAAAGCAGACCAGTTAGTGGAAAGTGTTCGGTGTAATCTCCTCTCATCTCATGGAGAATGCGATCAGGCACTTACCGATAAGAACTTTCAAACCAACGCTCATTCCCAATTGCAGTTCCTCATCATCTCCACTCAAATTCTGAATGGCTCTTTCCAACCTTGCCACACCTACACACCTCTCCCTCGCATCCTTCACGCTCAACTCGATTTCTTCCGCTGCAAGCGCCTGATTCAACACCGCTTTGACCGAGATGTTCTTTGTCGGAAGCGCTACTAGAATCTTGAGAGCTGCTTTTCGTTTCTCAGAGGAGGACGATAAGAGTTGAGACTCGAGAGGCGATACCAAAGATTCCCAGCCAGTTGGAGCCGAGCCAGAAGCAAGGATAGGCTGAAGAACTTGAGACAGATTTGTAAGCAGCACAGAGGGGACAGTCCCTTTGCTTAGTATAGATAAAAGCACCATGTCCTTGTCGAACAAGATAGACTTGATCTCAGCCACACCCTGACTGATAACGGATTCTGAATTGGCTTCCCAGATGGTTCCAATAGTCTGTAGCACCTCATCAAGGATAAATCCGAGGTCGAGAATAGATTCTCCTTCGACTTGAGTGGAATTTTTGTAAGCTTGAACTCCCTCTCGAAGAAAGCCAACAAGGGATTCCCACATGGGCCCTTTGGTGTCCTCCAAACGACCAACAAGTACAAGTAGATTGTCAAGAACCATGACTTGATCCTTTGATTGTGTAGATAATGTCTGAGATTTCAACTCATTGAGAAGAGAAGCCAGATGGGGGCCAAGTGTCTCCTTAGGAGAAGACTTGAAAACGGTGGGGGTGAGGAGATTGGCACGGGAGAGGTTGTTGAGTAGAGTGATGATATGAGAAAGATTGATGGACGTGATAGAGGTTTGCTTGAAAGCGGAGAATAGTGATCTAGAACAAAATCAACAAGAATAGTTAGAGTTGCTATCTTTATTCTTGATAGAAAAGTTCAAATAGCGAACCTCTCCAAAACCCCTCCAAACAAAACATCTCCTCCTCTTTTCCATCCGGAACCCTCGACAACCCACATACCGACCAACGCACTTCTTCTCGCCCAGTCGCCCTCTAGACTTTCCCAAAGAGCTTCTACTGTTGACCTGTACTTGAGCCAAGCAGGCAGATTGGTGGTTGGCAGAAGTGTCGATACGAGATAAATCAATGAATCTTGCAAGGTTGACGAGGACGTTGAAAGCTTTAGTAGAGGTGGGAGGAGGGAGAGAAGGGGTGTGTGAAGAGGAGCTAATTCATTTTTTGAGAGAACAATATTCAGTTGGGAACCTATCAAATAAATATGAATTGGAAAACGATTTGAAGGACCCACAAGTAACTCCTTTTCCTTTTCGGACAGCGCTGATTACTCCCAAGGCGTCTGAAAGCCTTGTGATCCGCACGAGATCAACTTCGTGATCCTTCTCTAAAGTCTCAGAAGAACCTCTGATAAGAACGTCGATGACGCCCTCAACCATTTCAGGTTTGGAACTAGTGTGATGGACAAGTGCCGTCAACACGTTTGAAAGCAGCTTCTTGGGAAGGGTGGATTCGACAGGCAAATCCAGCAGGGCTGAGAGAAGCGTTTGGAAGAGGTGAGGGGTCGTTGAGGGAAGAATTGGAACAGGGCCCTACATTTGACGATTTCGAAACAGCCTCATTATCAGTTCCTGACGAAGCTCACCTGTGAGGCCAAGAACAAGAGAACAAAAAAGGTGGAAGACGGACCGTTAAGGCTTCTACCAAGATTAATCCAACTCCCTCCCTAAGCACGTCTACGCTTTCACCCATCTCCTCCTCTTCCCTAAGTGAGCTGACCATAAGCCCAACCACTCTTCCGGCTTTCTCCCCTCGAGCTCCTCGTCTAAGCAAGCTTCCCCAGCCCTCTATGGCTAATCTTCTCTGTTCTTCTCCATTTGCTCGACCTCCATTTCGGACAAACAACAAATGAGGGACCCAGATCGACCACACTTTCTGCAGAGTCGAGTGATTCTCTGGCTGAAGCAGTAGAGGCGACATGGGCTTCAAGAGTGCCGAGAGCGAGGTGAACAGTAACGGAAGGTGAAATGGAGAATTGGAAAGATCCAACAGCGGAGGCAGAATTTTCTCCAAGAAGGGAAGGAACTCGTCCAAAAGAGAGAGCGCTAGTTGAGGAAGAAGGTCCAGGATTGAGGGAAGCGACCCGCTTCCATCTTCCGGGTTGGTCTCTTCCGGATGGCGCAAGATATCCACAAGGATGTCTACCACTTGAGACTTGTTAAATAGTAGTAAGGGAAAAGTTTGAACAAGTGGAGTGAGTTCCTTGAGGAGCGCTTGGAAAGAGCTAGACAGGTTGAGAAGCGACAAATGCGCTAGATGCAAGGTGAACGGGGTGGAGGTGTAAGCACCTGTCGGATCAGTCGAGGAGGACTCCTATATATCATGAAAATCAAGAACGGAATTCGACCAGGACGAAACCAAAGACAATATAGTTAATCCAAAGTATCCTGATCGAATCAAGCATTCACAAGAGCAATAGCGCACCTCGAGTTCCTGGGTAAAGTCTAACTTGGGAGCCACTCGTAAATTGACATGGTGACCTTTAGACTGCTCCTGTAGGGACTTGTAGACATGCCGCTTGGCGTGCTGCCTACCTTGTCCCGGATTTTTCTTCTGATGTGTCTTTTTCTTGGGTGGCATATCCCTAATGCGACCAAAAGAAAGAAGAAAAAGACTGAAAGTGGTTGAGAAGAGTGGACAGTTGATGGCAAGTTCGAACGAGCGGTGAAAGCGGATTGATAAAATTGTGGGTTTAAAGATTTTGGCGTTCTGGTGGTTACGCGGTCGGCTGGGTTTACGTAACTGACGATTCAAGACTATAGAAAAGCGTTCCGACCTGTAGTCGGGTACTAGAAATGATTCCTGTGAGAGGTAGATGGTTACGCGAACATCATCTTTATTAAAATCACGTGACCTATACAGCCACAATTCACGACGCGTCCTGACCGACGTGCCTACTACCTTCTAGTCCTTTGGGTGAGAACTCGTCATTTACTAAACAGCTGCTTCGCTCTTTGCTCTTCGTTCGTCAAGTCTGGCCAAGATGGCTGAGTGTGGGATCTGCATCGAGGCTCTCTTCACACACACAAATGCTTTTGCCTCGTCACAAGCTCCTTCGTCTTCTTTGCCCTCTTCCTCTGCTGGCAAGGGCGAGCCACTCGAGGTGTGTTCGCTTCCCTGTGGACACGTGTTTCATCAGGTTTGTTTCTCCAAATGGTTCTCCTCGAACGGAAAGGCAAGCAAGCGATGTCCACACTGTAGAGAGGACGTCACTCGCCATAATCCCATTCGATTACGATTTGGAGGAGATCCTTGGGCAGCCCCGATATCAGACGGAAAGACAAAATTGAAGCGAACGGTCAAGTCACTCAAGGCTCAGGCGGCTGACAGAATTGGGATCGATAGCTCAGGGAAAGAGGTCGAAACGTTTGTTGAAGGGCTGGAGGAAGTCATGAAGTCATTGACAGATGCAAAAGGCAAAGGTCGAGAAGACGATTGGCTTGATCTGATGGAAGATGTTGAACTTAAAGTACGTGTTTCTTGTACCTATTCAAAGTGTGCATTCATATGTAGTCGTTTGCAATTCATATGCTGAACGACCGTTAGCTCGTGCCTCCCCTCTGTCGGTTCTTCAGGCTTCTCTAAAATCTTTGTCAGAGAATGTGGTCCACCTCCGTGAAAGACTTCACTATTCTCATCGGATCACCTCGTTGTGTGAAACCATTGCCAAGTTACAAGCGGACAACGCCGAGTTGGTTAAAACAAATCAATCGAGCAGGGAAAATAGGACGAAGGCCCTCCAGGATTTTAAAAAGAAAGCGGTCGAAAAGATGGATCGGGAGAAAATTCGACAGTTAGAAAAGCTAAATCTGAAAGAGAAGGGTTGGCGGGACGAAGAAAAGAAGCTAAAGTTGGAGCTTCGAATGAGAGACGATCGGTTGATACAAGCCGCAGATGAGAAGAAACGATTAGCGAGGTTGGTCAGCATTCTTTCTAGCAGATATGTTCTTCTCTCTGTCCAGATGTCTCACACTAACACTTACATTTATGGGCGAACCTCTAGGGACCTCGCGGACATGAGAGAGTCTCTGAACACTCGTTTAGCAGCCTTGGATAGCCAAAACACAAAGGTAAACGATGCGCAACCTACCCAAAGCATGCCATTCTGATTGATTTCTGACTCTACCCATTGCTCTTTTTGTGCATGGTTTATCTTTGATCTTTTCTCCCCTGTCTTTCCCCAGATTGCCGATTTAAAAAAGAAGATATTGATTCAAAAACAGATGATCTCCACAGCCAGTGCCGAGAATAATCTAATTGGTAAACAGGCCTCGATAGACAAAACGACGACAGAATTGGTCAAACCGACGTCGCATGTCCCTACGAAACGACCGCGCTCTAGGTATAAGCCCAATCACGACTGGGTTTTATCTGACGGGTATGGTGATGATCCAGGTTCCGGATCCGATACTCAGCATATACCCTCAACAAGCGAGATATCGAATGCTAGTCGGATACCCGATACGTCCGATGCGATGGAAGAAGACCAGGAAACTGGACGAGCGCAAGACCTTTCCCTTGGGGGCGAACTGGACTGGCGCTCAGACGACCAAAGTGTTATATACGTAGACGATAGTGAGGAGGAAGCCAAGAATAAGGAGGATGACAGGCACGAAATGGCTCTGAGAGTGAAGCCCGATCGGAGATCAGATAAAGAAATAACGGCAGCGACAACCGGGATGGCTTGGGCGGACGATAGTCTAGAAGTTGCAGATGTTAGTTGGAGAAGCCAGATTGACGTACCCATCAGAAAGCCGGCTGTTCGTTATTTTTTCTTCGATCTTTACTGCGTTTTGTAACTCGAGTTCTGATTGAATGATACGATTGTCACTTTCCCGTTTTTCTTATCCGTTGAGGCTTTCTAGAAAGTGGTGTATCAGTCAAATTCTCGGCCACTCGTTCCCAATCCGACCAACCGCCCATTCCGTACCACCCGCTCGTTTGATCGTCCGTTTGTTGACGGTCCGGTCCATCCTCTATCCAACCGAGCACCTTTTTCTAAGACGTCCTCTTTACAGAGAATTCCCGGTCTTAACTGTACCGGACGCTCTAACATGACGTCTTCATCCGGTCCGATCCCAATGCTACCGGTACCTGCCAAACAGCTTGCAACTCCTGCAACCTCTTGGTCCTTTGCTTCTGGGCCGAGACACGACCCGGCTGGGGCGGACGAAAGAGGTCAGCGACCAAAAAAGACGAATTCTCCCGCGATGACGAACGGGTTAGTCGCCGTCGGACCGAAAGTAACGAAGAAAGCTTCCGCAAAGCTTCTCTAGGCAAAGTCCGATTCTAGATGACATATTCTATAATCTCGCCCTTATGGGCATCCACGTATCCTATAAGTGTGATTGCATATCATAACAAATATATATTTACTCGGGGATACAGATGAGTATAATCAAATATTGATAGAGCGCGGTCACTCAAAATTGAACGACGAAGAAACTAGGGGCAATGTATTCTTTCCGGTAGCATGGTGTTGAGGTCTGTTGAGAAGATCATCAAGAAAAAAGATATGACCGTTTTGCTTTAAGTCAGCAAACAAGCCAAAATGAGGTGGAAGATGAAAGGAAACAAGGCAAAGATGACGTACGGATTGAAGGGAGAGTAGTCCAGGTGAACATATGCCCTAGCAACCCCATCAAGCGCTTCGATCATTCCTTGCATCACTTCCCTATAAATGACAAACCCGTTAAGACGGTTTCTGTCAACAACCAAACCCAAAAAAAAATCGAATGATACAGTTAGATGGATGCGTAGACACTAACCCAATGTCGTGCGCTCTGTGCAGAGAGGTTTGCGGCGGCAAACAGATATCGACTTCAACAACGATGTCGTCTCCCAGATGGTATACCTCCATATCCGAAATGGATTCGACTTGCTTGAACTGGACATCAACAGGTTCGCCGAGAAAATAGGATGTGAGTCGGTCTATTCATAAATGGCTCTACAAATAAATTAGAGATACTTACACGATTGACCAGGTACAAGACCTTGAGAAAATCTTCCCGATCAGCCGACCTTCCAGATAAATTAGTGAAATTTTCCTGGAGGGTCTAAGACGAGACCAAAGAATATAAATGTTAGAAAGAAAGAAAACAAACGAGGAGAAGGAGTTCACTTGTTGACAGTTGGCATTATCAAGGGACGCTTACTTTCAACCACTGAAAGATGATATACACCGAAAGGAGTGCTCCCCCCAACGGATCAAGAAGTGGAATGTCGAACTTCTCGCCCAGCCACTAAATGATTCAAGGCAAGAGTTGGCCTCAGAACTTTTTCGGTCGAGACAGATTTTATGAAGAGAAGATAGCGTACAGGAAATGTCAAGGATAGAGCATTGAAGAAACTGAAAAACAAATATTTATCCTATAGTTAGCATGTTGAGTGAAAACGATGGGAGTCTACATGAAAGGATCACACCACCTACACGTCATTCTGAGCGTCCTGAGCTAGCCTTTGAACCTCGAAAAATACATCGTTAGTATCGAAACAAGAAAAGAAACCCCTCAATAAAATTAATTAAATTAATTAAAAAAAAAAAAACGAGAAAAAATGACACAGGCTAACTCACGCTTTGACGCCCGAGGATGAGATATTGCGACAGACCAACCAGATAATACCCTTCACTGCAATCGTGACCAGCATCACTCTGTAAGTGAAGTTGAAGGTAAAGAGACGGTCAGAATGAACCATCCGTCTATCTACAATACAAAAGCACGTACATGATTGCAAAGAGAGAAAGGTCTGCTGTTTGCACCGGATTGTCCTTGGAAAATAAGATGTCGATTAATTGAGTTACAGACTCGATAAATATCTGTATTATCTCAAGAGAACATTCGAACGCATCAGTAATGATACTCATACCGCTGAAGACAAGATGAAACACAACGGGCACTTACCTGACTAAACGATGCGATCATCAGGACAGAGAACAGGAGGACACCGAGCGGCTCGAAGCGTCTTTTGCCGGTAGGATATCGCTTGGAAATTGACTGGTGATTTTGATACGAATTGAAAATCTTCAGAACATAATACGGAATAGGCTTGGCAGAAAGCAATAACGACTCGCATTTGTTGGATGGGCAGCCCGGGCGGTTAGATAGATGATCAGAGTAGATAGAACATCCAAGGCACTATTCTTATCAATCGTAAATTCAGCTTGATGGTCTCTATTGGAAAGGTAAATCTGGACCTTACCTATCCATGAAAGAAGCCAGGAGAGAAATTGATCCAGAGAGAGCCACGGCGCCCGCCTTTATCGAGAGTAGAAAGAGATTAACAGCGATGTTGACTGGGAAGGCAAGCATTCAAAGCCAAGCTGTGGCATCAATATAGATGGCCATCTTGAAGACAACATTTTGGAAGCAGCACTCACGATTCAAACTCCATCGCTCGTTTCTTTCTTCCTTTTGCCTGTTTACTGCAGACTGGTCGAGCCTTCCAGATTCTCCTCCATCAGATATCTCATTGGCACTCAACAACGGCTCCCGCTCTCCATTCCTATTGACACACTCGCCGAGTGCATCTTGGGACATTTTTCTGCTGACAAACTTAGAGGTAGTTTGTCTGCGGACTGGTCGGGAGGGGCGCTGAGAGACAGGCTGATGGAACGAGGAAAGGATTTTAGATGGCAGAGGCGATGTAAGGAGATCATCGATCTTTTCATATTCGTCTATCAAGGCGTCTAAAGTAGAGAACGAGAACGGTCTGAGTGATATTTGGAGTCAAACTCGGAATATGAGGTCAAACATTTACTTTGATTTTCATAGAAATCTCTGAGACCTTTGTTTTTGATCTTGTCGATTCCTTCTTGAGATTTCCGAGAACGACTGATATCAGACGAGACGTCTATAAGTAAGCTGAGGCGATGCCAAGAAAGGAGAGGTTTCAGTGAATGATATTCAGCACACGCTGCCTGTCCATCCAATGGAGAGGGAAAGAGATTAAGAGTGATAGGTAGACAACTGTGATGCTCACTCTGTAACCTTGCATCCGTGATCAGATGGTTCATTCATCGTGTGAAGAGTATTCTAACCAAGTTTGAAGTCGATGTTATGGATGGATGGATGGATGGGACAAAGTCAAGCGTGCGGGAATAGCCGCAGATAGTGATTGGAATGAAATAAATAAATA
The DNA here is from genome assembly GCA_014825565.1 of Phaffia tasmanica. Lineage (NCBI taxonomy): Eukaryota > Fungi > Basidiomycota > Tremellomycetes > Cystofilobasidiales > Mrakiaceae > Phaffia > Phaffia tasmanica. The sequence goes on along the minus strand of MVAI01000058.1, from coordinate 20,820 downwards.
AAATAAAATAAAATAAAATAATCAGATGTCGCCGTCTACAATCTCTTAGTATGCTCATCCTTCTTTCGTCTCGAAGTTCATGATGCTGACATTCCCAAGTGAATAAAGAACGCTGACGAACATGTATGCATCTATGTGTTCATATCCATGATGAAGAGGTGGAGGACGATGACTAAGTCTGATGGTAGTGCTTATGGAAAACGAATCAATCAGATGTCTTCCGTTTGATCAGCTGGCCTGGGAATGAGATACACCATCAGATGATTATATAAAGCTGATCATACCTCGTTGTCCGTTCTTCTTTCCTTGTTTCCTCTTTTCCTTCTTAATCGTCGTCGTAAGATAGGTATGCAACATTCAGTCTCTGACGGATATAGGCTTCTCAAACAAGAGTTGTAAGGATTCTTCACCTGTCTTCTGATCACTTCGGGAAAATAGGATATTGATAATATCATCTTATATAAGATCTAATCTGTCCCTATCGTCACTCAAGGTTCGTTTAGATCGTTCGAGATGGCTTTCGCAAAAGCAGGCATATGCATTGGATTGATCACATCGAGCATTCCATCGTTTCGTATATATATATATATATATTCAGCTACTTTCTTCCGGGACTCTGGCCCCATCTGAAGTCTGGTCAAGTTCGGTTCTAGGACTCGTTCCCCAAAGCGCGCAAATGTCGACCCAGAAGGTAAACATTTTCTGTTATCCTCAAGCTTCTCAGATCAGCCTTTGTAGGTGCACTGAAAATGACGAACGATATGTTTTATCTTTATTTTTGTTTTATTTTTTATATTTATCTTTCTACAGACCATAGAAGACAACTGGGAGATGGTTGAATCGGCGACTCCACCTCGAACTGTAACCGCGTTGCCCAACCCATCCAGTTGGTCACCCCCTCGATGGGCTACACCGCACAGCCCATCTGCTCCGCCCAGATTAGCATCCTCAACTCAACCTGGCTCCTACAACGGTGATATGGTCGGGAGCACTTGGAATCCACCACAATGGGCATTCCAACTTCGACAAGTGGTCAAACAAGCTCCGTCTACTCCTTTCGGTTGGAAACCACCTGCTTGGGCTCGGTTTGCGCACGAAGAAGTTGATGGGCTTCTCAACTCATTTTTGTTCGTCAAACTCAAGGAGCAGAGGGAAGAGACGATGAAGAAGGATGTAAAAGCAACGGAAGTTGATGATGAGACGATTTGGATGCCTCCGAGATGGAGAGTCAAGTCGGGATCTCGGTCGCTTGACTAACCTTGTGTTTGTATTGGGAGAGGGGGGGGGGATATTTGGATTCCGCCTTAGTTACGCATGTTTAGTAGCACATGATCCGTTCTCTTTCATTGTTCTATGAATTCGATTCGTTGTAATATGCTAAGGTGCTTTGTGTTGATTCGCTCAGTTGCCAATGTAGAATAATTGTATATTCTACAAATGTTGTATATGATGGACTTGTGTCGTTTCATGAAGAGTTTATCTTTTTTTTTTCTTTTTTTTTTAAATCGAAACAAGAAACAACATACGCATCTATAGACATTTTTCACAGGTAACGATCAAAATGAGGACATATAAAACAACAGACAAGACATACATATAAGATATACAGAAACCAACCGCAGAACCTACAGACTAACTAGCCTGCTTGACCATGTCGAGCAATGATTCTTCTACTTCTGCCACGTCTCTGAACTTGAGCACTTTCACACCCTTGGACTCCAATCTATCTCTAGCCGCATCAAACCTAGCTCTGAAGCCGTCTGCCTGTTTGATCTGTTTCAACATGGCAGACGACATGACTTCCTCGATATCCAAAGACTGGGGTTCATCGGTAAAGATCCCACCTAGAGTTGTCGAAGCTCCCAATGGGGTGTTAGCCGTCATGTTTGACGCTCCAAACTGAGGTGATGCCGGTCGGGAAGCATACAATGGATCCAGGGTATCTTCAGAGTAAACGCCGGCATTTTCGGTCGGATGAGCAGATGAAGATAATGAAGACACAGACGATGACGACGAAAAGGACGACGACAAAGGTCGTTCTTCGAGCACCAACTTCGAGTCTAGTAGGTTCATATCAGGTCCTGAAATTGGATCATCAGGGGTACTTGCCGGGGACGAGGTCACCGTCGGTGTTTTCTGACCTTTACTAAGAAGTGAGCTTGATCGGCTTCTCGTTGAACCTGTCTTATCTTTCTGCGAGAACGTGCCCGTGCCCATAGATTTTGACGGCCCAATGGATGAAGAAGCGGATCCAATATGAGATGTCAACCGAGACATCTTTCCTCGAACAGAAGAGGCAGACGATGAAGTCGTAGACGAGACAGAGTCTACGGTGTCACTTCTTTGTCGGGTGCCTCTGGCGGGCGAGGACGATCCGGAAGATCCTAGATTAAGCCATTCAGGATTTGGTGTTGATGAGGAGGAGGAGGAGGAGGAAGTTGAAGATTGAGAGGGAAGAGCCGAGTTCGATCGAATTCTTGAAGACGACGAATTAGAAGCAGGAACAAGAACAGATACATCCCGGATGATGATCGCCAGTACTTGATGGGGTCTTTCGAAGGCGATCGATGCGTACAGATCAAGATCTTGTTCAGCAGAATCTCCAAAGAAAAGGAATTTGGATTTAGGGAACCCATCCAGAATCTTTTGATGTACAAAGTGATCACACGATAAGACTGATGCTCTATTCCCATTAATCAGTCTGAGAAAGAAAGAAAAATATCTAGACATACTTCGTATACACCCCGAGATTTTCGTTCCCCAGCGGGTTCCCATAAACCTTTGAAGACGGAACGACCGCCGTAGAATTTGAGTTTGAGGGAAAAGCCAGGTGGGAATTCAGACAAGTGGAGGAACGAGTTGATTGGTTCAAACAATTCAAACGGAGAGTTGGACTAATCACAAAACGAGCACCGGCAAAGGGTTTGAGTGCGATATCTCGAGCGCAAAGTTAGAAGAGAGGACGTACGACGAAATGACAACCTCTGACACTGCCTTGCGACTGAAGCGTCCTGTATAGATTTCCCATTCCTCTAACCTCAAGATCCTTCAGATCCTTACAAAACACATTCTGTACCGATCATTCGTTCAGAGACACAGAAGTGAGTATCCGTATATTCTAGTGCATATGTCGAGGTAGACAAAAAGAAAAATTGAGACGTACTCTAAAGACGTTTCTCAAGCCACCCATGATATCTGAGTGTTTTACCGTATCATCCAAATCGGAGATGATTCTGATTCCTCTAGAAGTGGAAAGCGGGGTGACTGTCATACTTTTCAAAGAATCCCCTGTGACGGGGGGCTGCACTTTGATCAGACCAAGCTCATTTTTCTCGGGGGCCAGTCCTTGAGACGTAACGACCGGCGAGGAAGAAGACTTGCTTGCGGAAACGTCGGGAGGTGTAGGTGGTACAGGCTCAGATGTTGTGCTAACATCCTCTCCTTCAGTAGAGAGCATTCGAGCGGTTATCTCAAGACCCCACTCATGGGGTTTCTCGGAACCACCGACCGAGGATGACTGAGAGTTCTTTCGTCTTCGCTGAGAGACGCGTTCAGGAAAGATCAAGCTGTGTTTGAATGATAAAAAGATAAACAGAATAGTAAAAATACAGTCCAGTTAAACATCAGCTATGACAAAGAAGCCCTCCTAGGCGTCGTGGGAGCTCCCCATGAAGAAAAAAAAAACACGCACTCTAAACATTCCGGATCTTCTACTAGGCTACCCCAAGGAATCTGAATAGTTTCCATGAACGTTCCATTCAGCGTCGTCGCCACACGCATCTCGAACAGCGGTCGTCCAAGCTTGTGTTTCTTGTCTTCCTCCGTTCGATCCCCGGCCTTTTCATCCTCCTCGACTTTACTGAGACGTGGTCGGATTTGGAGAATGACTTCTCTGTTCGGGATGACCGACGCAAAGAACGGTTGGAGTCTGGTTGCCAAATTAGCATGCATGTCTACCAGAGACTGGGTTGTCGAATGAGTGGTCAGGGAATTCAAAGCGGACGACGGGGTCTTTGCAGAAGAGGCTTCCGATGGGGCATAGGAAGAGAGAGTGCTGGGCGTGCTGGATGGCTGGGATCGGGAGTGAGCCTGAGAGAACGACGAGTGAGTCTTATCGAGCTGAGGCCTGAGCGAGGTCGAGGGGGATGGTACTTGGTGATTCGGCAAGGAGGAGCCTGAATTCTTTCGAGACGAAGAGAGCTCGACTGTGGGCAAGCCTATGGAGCGGACGGATGCTGTAGACGGTTGGCTGATTTCGTTCGATGATGAAGAGGGAGATGAGGCAGGGTTCTGAAAGGAAGGAGACCGAGATGGACTCTTTCTTTCGTCGGTTGACGCGGATGAGTCGGTGTCACGATAGTATGTAAGTTCGCCGTTAGACTCTGTTATATAAGACTCGCCTCGAACGGGCTGGACCCGCGGAATGACTGGTAAACTCGGAAGGTCGGCAAAGTTCTTGGCCATTCTGTTGGATGCGCAGATTCAAACGTAAAGCCATTGGAAAGGGGTTGGTTCTGATGTACTTTGTGGTGAGGGAAGCTGTATCTTTGGATGCCGAACAAAAAGGGAGACTGCTCACCGAGTAAACATCCGTTGGGTCCGGCTAGCTTGTTCTGGAGGTCGAAGAGTCGTACAGAATCCAGAGATATGGACGAGGATGTCGAATGGTTGGACATGATCTTTGACAAATAATAGAGCGATCTGTGAGTACCTCTCTTCTTGGGGATACACAAGCGCATGAAAGTGACCGGGAAAAGCTCTTACTAGAATCAGAAGAATCGAGTTTGGAATCGTCTAGAGGAACCCTAACGGCCCATCCCGGGAACAAGACAATTCGTTGATGGGATGCCTCGAAAGGTGCTGTTTTTGAGAAAAAAAATAACGATAACAATGATTCAAAAAGAATAAAAAGACAGGAGAAACCTTGAGCTCATTTTTGTTCTGATCATCCGAAAAAAAGAAAGAAAGAAAAAAAGTAAGAAAAAAAAGGTAAAGATGAAGCAACGCTGACGAACCTTTCCTTCGTCTGAGCCACGAACCGACGGATGCTCTAACCCCTGGTCTCTCTCCCGGTTGATCTCCACCATTGTTACCGCTATTGGCACCACCACCATCACCACCACCATCACCACCACCATCTACCATGTTTGCGGCTCTATCCAACAAATCCTGCTCTCTGTTCTGGCCACCGCCGATGGCCTTGTGAGTGAGGTGGCCGACGTTGCCGACGACTGTGCCGGCGGTCCCGGCAAGGCCAGCCAGGCCTTTACCAAACCCGGTTGACAGCGAGGAGGCCAATTTTGAAGATGCCCTGGAAGAAAAAGAGGGTTTGGCAGGTACCAGAGCGTTTGGATCTAGATTTGACCCTGAATGAGGAAGGGCAGTTGGTTGGTTGGATCGGGAAAGGTGATTCATGATAAAAGACCGACGGTGATGAGAGAGCAGAGCTGATGAAATATGAGGCAGTGATGATGGAGAGTTGAACGGATAAAGCTGTTGATTGAAAGTAAATCGCTTGGATAGAACAAGCAGTTTTCTATTAATCATTCACAATGAGAAGACGAACGACGAGCAGGTTGTGTATGTATGTATGTATGTATGACTGATGATCGGTTAGAACACGGATCAGAGTTGAACAGGGGTTGTCAAGAGCAACATGTTGGGTAAGTGAGTGAGTAAGTCTGAGAAGGAAAACGTCATAGAATCAAAATTCTTGGTTCCTATTAGAAAACTGATTACGTTTCTAATAGAGACTGTAGTCCTTTTTTTGTATTCTCACTGGGTCGGCATCGTACTCGGTGTACTCTCTTTCTTTGTCTTTTATAAACACACACAAACACGTCTGTTCATAGTTCTCCTTGGTTCTTCTTCTTCTTCTTCTTCTTCTCTGTATGTGTATCTTTGTCTCTTTGTCTCCCTCAACCTCTCGCTGGCCATATCACCTACAGAGAAGCTCTGGTCGCTGGGTCTCTAGTGGAAAATCCTTCGGCGTCAAGCGAGAGGTCGCTTATCTAATAGTCTGCTTACCTAATGATTTGATTACCTAATATATTGGCTTACCTAACACATGCTTACCTAATCGACCCCTCCGATGACGATTCCAAGCGCGGCTACTATAACTCTTTCTATCTAACCTTTCTTTCCTTCTTGGCTCGTCTCCTTCTATCTTGCTCTCTTGCTCTTTTGCTCTTCGTCTTCGAAACACGCTCACACGCACACGCACTGCCCTCTCCCCGTACTTACCGTTGACTCCCTCGACATGTCTGCTATCTGGGGTGAAGAGCTAGAGTGGCAGTTTGAAAACGCAGCTCAACTATGGTCCGGTTAGTCTCCTCTTTCTCTCTCTCTCGCTCTCTCTTCTCTTGTTCCATCAACGCCTTACACTGTTCCCTTCACTTGCTAACCACAAAACCGATTCACAATCATGCTCCCGGTCATTAGAGCTCGACGATACACTTCGTATCCCAAAACGTCCGTCTCTTGAACAGCTCGACAATTCATTCTTGATGTACTGTCGGATCTGTGCAAACTACCTAGGTAGGTCATTTTGTTCTTTTCTCTTCTCGCTCCTCTCATCGAACCATCCGTTCCAAGAAACTCATCTCTTAATTCATCATTGTTTCTATCCTTTCGTTTCTCTCATCTTTTCTCTTTCCCTACTGATTTTTCTTGCCTGATTCTTGCTCGTCTCGACTTGTTTCCCTCCATATCATTCGAACCCATGTCACGCGCCATGCACAGACATCTATCTAACAAATCCAAGAGATCTTGAACACGCGCTTATCCTACTCCTCAAGAGCGTGCTTTTTAAATTTCATTCTACTAGGATGATCGATCTGATAACAAAATGGGTCAAAATAGTATGTGTCTCTCCGTGTTGGGAAAAACTGCCGTCGCCAATTCTGCAGATGGTTTCTCATATCCGCACATAATCTCTTGGCCTTTAAACGTATCAGGGAAAAGACCCTTCGTTCCTTTACATCCTGCTTTCCATCCTTCTCCTCTGCGGTCAACAGAGCCCTTCTATCTTTCGAAGCTATGTACGCTGGCGTCCTGTTATCCCTTTCATTGTGAATGTGTTGAACCAAGAGATCATCGACGTTCGTACCCCAGTTTCCTTTACGATTTTACTTGAATATCTCGACAAAGAAAAAAATTCGACCAAGTCTGTTCTGTTGCTCATAAAAGTACTTTGAACGGGATATAGACCAGCAGAGTACCTTGTAAAGAAGTTTCGATCGAGCTTCGGCTGAGAGCACCCTGTGCTCATCTATTGTACGAGCTAGCGCGAGTCCAGAAACTAGATTCATCCGATTTAGGTGAGCAACTCACCAGCACACAGCCTCCGACCTAGTTCTCTCGATTCGCTAACTCTCAATGACATGTCAACACGTACACGCCGTCTAGAAATATTCAACGAACACTTTATTGATCAGTTGTTTGAGCTCGTCGAACGGACCCGAGCCATGGACGACGAGACGCTAAACTATGCGATCATCAAACTTTTGGTCAGCATTCATCATCTGTGCATAGAGTGATTTTTTCTTTGTCAATATTACGTATTGACCCATTCATTCACTCGTCTACAGATCGCACTCAACGAACAATTCATGGTGGCTACTCTACCCCCAAGCCATCACTCCAAACATTCTTCCCACGACCGATCTTCTCACTCACATACCCACTCACATCGCTCATCACAGAACACGACTCACGATCAAAAATCACACGTACCCGCCGATCCTACGGAGGCTAAAAAGATGAATAGAGTTCTGGTCGTACTTATGAGGCGGTTGGGTGCTAGCAAGACGTTTGGAGAAAACTTGATCTTTATGCTAAATAGAGCTGGTATGTCTGTTTCCTTTACTGTTGGGTAAGATTTGCCTCTTTCCTGAGAAGAACATCAAGGAGTTGACCTGGTCGCTATGTGTTTTTTTTTTTCTCTCTCTTCATTTCTTCTCATATAAAAAGAGGACACGGCAGAAGATTTGTGTATGCAACTACTCATTCTCAAGATCCTATACCTACTTTTCACGACGCCTGGCACAAAAGAATACTTCTACACAAACGATCTCAAGGTACTGGTAGATGTGTTTGTCCGAGAGCTAAGTGATCTGCCGGAAGAGAGCGAATCGCTTCGGCATACCTATCTTCGGGTACTCCATCCGTTATTGACGAGCACTCAGCTGCGTACTCTACCCTACAAACGTGCTCACCTCCAACGAGTTCTCCGATCACTGACCGCCAATCCACATGGGATCCGAGAGATCTCTCCATCGACTAAACGGCTCGTTGACAGATGTCTCTCTGGTGAATGGTGTGTGCAAGAAGATGCCGCCAAGCGAGCGGATGGGAAGCCAGTCGTCACCCATTTGCCATCCGGTCAACCCCACAGAGCGGGAGGTGGTAGAGGACAACAACAGGGGAGCTTGGACACGCTCAACAGTCTAGCAGGAACGTTGGGCGTGGACGCGATGGCAGAGGGAACCGATGTTGAACCGGGGGCGGATCTCTCAAAAAGCTTGGATCATTTATCTTTGTTAGATCCCCACAACGAAAATGGAAACGCCCATACCCATGCCCATCGCGCAAATGGGGGACGACTTTCCAGTTCCACATATGCCTCTTCCTCTGGATATCTTCATGCTGAGCCGTCCGGGTCTTTGCGGTCACACAACATCAACCTGGACGAAGGCGGTGATTTGCCTCTATCGAGAACTGTCCCTCAGGTGGCTCGATCTGCCCCAATCCAGTCCAGTCCATTGGCGATGACGGCTGCTGGGAAGCCTGCGAGGAGGAAACCGCCTGCACCCCCGGTGAATAGAGCCACCAAAGGACTTCTCAGAGCTAGCGCGCCAGGGGTACCAACGGGAACAGAAGACCGTCAGAGGATTGATTCCAGAGTGGAAGACGAAGGGAGGTGTTCGCCTAGACAAGAGTGGGAGACGTTTGCTTAAACCCTGCGTATTCCCTCTTTTTTTTCTTTTTTTTCTCCTCTCATTCGTTTTGCTTCTTATTTTGTTTTTGTTTTTTTTTCTTTTTCTTTTCTTTTCTTTTCTTTTCTTTTCTCTTTTTCCTTTGTCCTTAGAGATGAAACTTGATATACAACTTGTACCCATTCCAGCACACCATTAGTCTGTTTTGTTTTGTTTTTTTCTTCGTAGCTTCAAGCAGTCTTATCGCTCCTCTTTCCATCTCTGTGTGTGTTCCACTGCAGAGGATTCTTCCTTGCATTGTAAAATTAAAAACGACGTCGGCCGTTCTGTCGTCTCATCGCATGTATATCTCGTCAATTCATATCTCTATCCTTCCGACATATTTTCTCCTGCTGCTTCTTCATCCTTTTTTTTTTGTCGGTCTTGACACGACGTATTTATTGTACATCCCCGCCCGTTTCGGCCGTATATCCTCATCGATTGTTTCTTTTCTAGAGAGAAAAAAAAAGTTGCTTCCTCGATCTTTATGGAACGCAAAGAACAAAGAAGACGTATCGGTTCAAAAGGTAAATTTGAATTAGAATCGTGTAAAGATACAAAACTGGAAGGAATGAAACCCGGAAAGATGAACAAAGGGTGAGAACAAGAAGATGCGGACGATGAGAACATGCTTGCTTCAAGGATGGAACTAAAGAGAAGAAGAAGAAGAAGAAGAAGAAGAAGAAGAAGAAGATAAATAAAAACAAAATATGCTGCGATGCGATGCGATGTGGTGTGGAGTGATGCTAGGAATACGATAAAATTGAAGATATTTAAGAAAAAAAGATTGTCCAGTTTGATAGTCAAAAGATGTTGGAGAGAAAATATAACAAAACAAGATGATAAAAGATACAGAGAATTATAACAAGAGAGCTGAGAGAAGAGAGAGAGAGATGAGAAGAACGGATAAAACGAAAAGTAAGAGCATAGAGGTATCTGATTGAAAGAATTTTACTCATCCTCATCTACCCAAAAATCACCATCTCCTAGATAATTCCCTTTCCACTCCTCCAGTTTCCAGTGTTCAGGCTCTCCTGAGCCTGGGGTTTTGTTCATAGAAGTGCCCAGAGGAACACTCTTCGGTTTCTTGACGGATGGATCTGTCCCTGCAGAAGCGGAAACCGCTCGGACTTGGTCTGGGAAGAATGTGTATCGTTTGCCGCTCGAAGGGGATGTTCCGACTTGATTACCGCTGTTTGAATCCAACAGAATCAACGACAAGTCTATTTCAGCATGTTGCTTCCAGCCCTTGAGGACTCTTGTATGGACTTTTGAGATGAATTCTTCCAAGGCATCATGAAAAAGGAAAGAGACGAACCAGGTCAGGCAGCACACTTTCATGTTGCCCCAAACTGTATCGTGCAATAAGCCGACACCCGAGGCTTCTCTAGCCTCCCACACCAAGTTGGTTTCCTTTCCCTTGGAAGCTTTTGGATCTGCGCTCTGTCGGAAAGCATGAGAGGATAAAATTCCCCCGCATGTCTCTGATGGGGGATAACTTGTGGCTTTATCTATCGGTGTCGACGAAGTGGATGCCGACGGAGGGGGAAAAGACGGTGGTGACAAGAGGCGGCGATGGTGTTCGAGTCTGACGTTCCTGGAACAGCGCCCCGACAAGGGTTGTGGTGAAGACGACCGAGGTGCCTGACGGGATGAGCTCTCTCTTGGAGAGGCAGAAGAAGGGTGACAATAGAGAATGTGCTGGTCTTGGTCGAGGTGGACAGAGTTTTTCAATCGATTGACAGCTGACTGGTTATCGACAGAGGACAACCGGGTGGGGTCACGTTCTGTAACTTGTCCATCTGTCTGACCGTCTTCTTCTTCCTCTGGGAACATTCGTTCAGACACCCGAGGGTCTTGTCTGTAGAGTGCGGAGAATGAGGCGGGATGTCGAGGGAACGGAATGGCCATCCGGTTTACGCTGGAAAACGTTGATGAAGAGGAGGTCGAGGATGACGTTGGGTTTGACAGTGAGTTTCTGTGGATAGCGCCCCGACGGCGGAGCAGGGAAACTTGGCCTGTGAGCAGAGAATGGGAGAGCATCTGCTGCAATGAGAAAAGATGGTCGAGGATTGTCAGACATTGGGTACATAGAAGTTTGCGATAGGAAGGAAAGAAGAAAGCAAGAAAAGGAAAGAAAGAAAGAACGAACAGTGGGCTCGTCTTCTTCCTCGTCTTCATCACCATCATCATTATCATCATCATCGTTGCCACGGTCATCCTCCTCGTTAACGTCGTCCTCGTCAGCCTCATGCTCGCGATGCTGATCTGTGGCTGAGGCTGAGGCAGGACGATCTGGTTCGAAAGCGATAGCACTGTACCTCTCTTGTTCTTCTCCCAATGTTCTAACCTCCTCAAGAGCCTGATCGATCCGATCGAGCCAACCTCTCATCTCTAACGTTCTCTCGCCTCTGCCGTCGTCTCCGGGGATGACGCCGAGACCGTCTGGGAGTCTGCCGATGCCGGCTCGACTGCTGGATCGATTGCTGGTCGGGATACTCCAGTCGATCTCGTTCCAGCTGAGGAGAGCGGCGATGATCCTCCTGACGGTGTTCAGCCGATGGACGATTTGGCCTCTGCTGTTTGCCATGAAACGAAGGTAGATCTCTCTGTCGATTCCCGCTTCCTCTTCCGTCCGTCCGGACCCGGCCGATAATCTGAGGGTCGACGTATCAGGAGACGAGGCGGCCAGCCGGGAGAGAATCAAGGTGAGGGTGTTTGAGATCGTGGCGTAGAGCGTTTGGTCTGGGAGTGTTTCCAGGCTGAGTGCCGGAAGGGTCGGAGGAGCCGAGCGATCTTGGAGAACAGGGGCCAGCTGGGTCTCTTCCGATGAGAAACCCAGACGGGTGGATGATGACTGTTCTGTTGGAGAGACGCCCGAAATCGGGGTCGAAGCAGAAACAGCATCGGGTGTCCGAAGGTTTGGAGGGGTAGATATATCAGTAAGGTCTGGCGAGTGGATGTTGATGGAAGGGGCAGTCGAAGGATGTTGATGATGATGATGATGATGATGACGATGGACTGATTGGGCTGATAGTAACTCCGGTGAACGCTCGATATGGCGGGCCGTCGTCGACGAAGAGCTTATCGGTTCGTGTGCTGCTATGATCGACAGTTCTGATGATAAGGGCAGCACACCTGGTGGAGGCTGTCTAGAGGAGTTTGTCTGTCGATCGACTGGCATGACTGCTGCTGCTGCTGGTGATGGTGATGGATGGATGATGGTTGGATGGAGAAGGAGTGGGAGAACGTCAAAAGCGCGGCCCCAAAGGTTGAAGGTCTCAAATTATTCTACTCTCAAACGGCCATCCTTACGAGGGATCCTTTGGTTCGGAGACTCTTTACACATACGAACGTACATACACACGCGTATATACACACACATATACATATAGGATCAGGTCGGAACATAGAAACATAAGGAAACGACTATCAAGTTGAAATGCTCGCCTCGATCTTTGTTCGATCTAGACCGCTCATCCGGAGTGAACTCTCTTTTAGGATGATGCCTAGTGTAAGTCGACTGGCATCGACCAGTCGATACAGTACTCCACCGCCACCACCGGTTTCCAAAGTAGCTTTACACGGATCGGCATCCTTGACAGATGGAAACGGACAACCAAGGAAGGGAAAAGTTCCGATCAGGAGTCTAGCCGAGATTAAGAAGGAAAAGGAGTTAGCAGAGCAGGCCAGGTTGGAAACCATGGGAGCCGCCTGGAGGGCTAGTACCATGGAGGGAGAGTCTGAGGAGTAGGTCATTTCTTTATCTGTATATGTGTGTGTGTGTGTGTGTATGTATATGAGCTGTCCTTTTTCTTTGCTGATGAATCATTCGATGTGTGCTTGTGCTTGTCTGTATGTGTGTGCGTGTTCTTTCTTTTGACTCCAAGGCGAACAGTATTTGAACGACCGATGATCCCTTCGAATGGACTCATCTGGGCTTTCATCATTTCCCAGGCAATCTTTCTGTACGTCTTTTGTGTTTGTTTGCTTTGCAAGCGACTCGGTTCTTTTGTCTTTTTTTCCTTTCTTTTTTTTTTTTTTCTCTTTCTTTCCGTGTGTGTTCTTTCTTTCCTTTTTGTTTGCTGACCGAGCGGGAAATCCATATGGTACATGGGTTCACAGACTGGTAGCGATAGATATGCAGCGCGAATACTCTGTACTCCTACCTCACGCCAAGCCACGAACGAACGTCATTCCGCCTTCTTCCTCGCCCTCACCAACACCAACACCTAGCACGGATCCGGTCGAGAGCCGGTCGGCCACCGAGCTGAACCCTGCGGGTACTCTGACGGGTGGCTCTGTGAGCACGGCAGGAACGGAGACAGGATCGACGTCGGTGGAGGGTACATACGAGACACCGGTCAAGACGTTGGCCTTTATCTCTCTTCTCACCATCGCGATTCCGTATGTGGCTCTGCAGGTGTGGGCGAAGAAATCTGTGGTCAAGTTGGTCTCGTACCGACCGAGCGGACGGACGAGGGTGATCTCGCGGAGAGACCGGATGTTGAGTTGGTTTGCCCGTGGGAAGGATATCGGGAGGGTGGTCGAATATGGGCTTTGTCAACAGGGCCGTCGGAACGGAGGTCTGTCATTTTCTCGTCTTTGCCTGTGTGTGGGTGTGGGTGTGTGTGTGTGTGTGTGTGTGTGTGTGCTACTACAGATGTGACTGATGCTTGGCATCCATTTTCTTTTCTTTTCTTTTCTTTTTTATCTTTGAAAATAACCAACAAACAAAATAAACAAATAAACAAAATAAATTCATTCTGGGTGCTCACTCTTGAAACCAGAATTGATCCCTTCGGTCGAACTGGTCCTCCCAACGGGCAAGGAGAACCAGCCGGAGAGTTACCGGATCGATCTGACGAAGCCTTCTCGTTCAGAGCTCGAACGGGCCAGGCTGAGAGGAGGAAGTGTGGTTGTGGAGAGAGAGCTGGTCGAGCAGGCTTTGTTGGGGATCGATGTCTTGATCGAAACTGTGCCCGTCTCCAAGTAAGAGATAGTGCAGAGGGGGGGGAGGAACGTAGGGAGAGAGGGAGAGAGGGAGAGAGGGAGAGAGAGAGTGGTGAAGTGGGGTAGACACAAAACGACAGCACGCAGGATTACTCCAAAGAAGAAAAGAAGGGAAAAGAAGGATAACGATGTGAAAGAAGAAAAGATCCATGTATGAATTACAAAGCCACTCCTGTCTCTCTCTTTCTCGCGCAATAAACACACTACTTTTTCTTCTTCTTTTTTTCTTCTTTTTTTTTTGCCAGTAAAAGAAAAGCAAAAGTAAACACAAACCCCAGAAAGAAAGAAAGAGAAAGAGAGGGAAAAAAAGAAAAAGAAAGATACGGAAGGAGAGGAGAGCGAAGACCTCAAATAGCAAGGAAAGGGAAAGGCGAAAAGATCGGGCTACCTATCCTGACGGACCACACACAACACGCAGGGCCACGTTTACTTTTTCTTCCCAGCGGTGGCAGGCGCGGGGGTAGAAGGCTTAGCGGCAGCCTCCAACGCGTCGAAATCCGGGGTGGGGAGGGCTGTGATAAGGAGGCAAGGTTGGGAGTAGAGTAGTCAGAGGAGTGAGCTGGTGGATAGAGAGAGAGAGAGAGAGAAAGAAAGAGATAAAGAGATAAACACCTACCACTCTGTAAGATCATGGAAAAGGCAAAGAAGGAAAACGAAAAGAAAAGAAAAGAAAAGAAAAGGGATGATAGAGATCAGCAAGGGACAACGGGACAAGAAAAAGAACAGAGGGTGGTAAGTACGTACGTGCTTTGCCTGCCAGTGTTCAATAATGTTGTTCTTGTTTGCCGTAGGCAACTTGCAAGATGGACAGACAAGCTTGACGGCGGCCGCCTGGGCCTTTAGGTTTGAGCTTCCGCCCGCTGCCTTCTTCAGCTTGTCCGCGTTCTTCTGTCTGTGTGGGTAATCGTTGGGATGAGAAAGGATTGAAATTGGTCAAGAGGGAAAATAGAGAAAGCAAGGACGTACTGCGATTGAGCCTGCAAGGAAGAGACGATTGGTTGATTGAGGAAGAGAGAGAGAGAGAGAGTCATTAGTGGTAAGTCTGAATAAGGTGTGAGGGAGAGAGAGCGCACAAGGGCCGAGTGAAGATGATGATGAAGGAACTAACTTTTTGGAGTCCTCGAGCCATTATTAAAGAGTGTAATAGATGATACTGTTCTAGGTTTGCGTGAGTGAGTGAGTGAGCAGAGCAGAGCAAGGCAGGTCAAGTCAAGTCAAGGTATGGTATGGTATGGCAAGGTAAGTTTGAGCTTTGAAATAAAGAGAGAAGGAAGAAGAGAAAAAAAAAAAAAAAAAAAAAACAGGTACATAGATAAGAGTAATAACCCTAACAGAATAGATGAAATATTCATCTATTTCCCAGGCACATCTATTCAAATATCTTCTATCCACATAGGTAGAGAGGCTCGGAAGGAACCGAATCCCACGTGACGGAACTCGGCTCCGGCCAACAAATCCCCCAGCCACGTGTTGATCTAAATAAAGTGAAACCGGCATCAGCATCAGCATCAGCATCGCTATCGGAATTGAGGCCGGAACAGGAATTGGTATTGAGTCTGGAATTGGAATTCTAGACCGAGTGCCGTCAATGGAGCGAATTTTGAATGTGTGTGAGTGTGTTTTACCTGGCTCGGCCGAAGGAGTCTTCGGAGAAAATCCCGGTAGGCTGTGAGTGGGTGTGAGTGTGAGTGAGAGTGAGTGAGTGAGCGTAAACGTGTGAGGGAACGGCCGGATGACTACGCCCGTCAGGCGGTCAGATGGTCAGGTGGCTTGGCGGCCTGCCGGCCTGGCCACCTAGCGGCTAAGCGGCTAGTTGAGGGATTGACGTGACTGATCGGGTGAAAGCCGGCCGGCATAAGGAGAAACAGGCTCAGGGCACCGGCTAATCGACAGGCACAAGAGCAGGCACCAGGGCAAATGACGTAAGATTCGACCAAGAATAAAACAAAAAAGGGGAAGGGTGGCTATTCCTCCAATAAACTCTATCGGCCACGTGTTTCGAGGGGGAATGTTCCGCGAACGGGATCGACTGCGCATGCTTGACCGCGTGGCTGACAAACATTCGGACACATTCCTCCATCTTCCAACGTTCGAGTGACTCTTGATGGGCGAAGGAAACCAGGGATGAGGAAGGAGGACGAGGGCAGAGTACACCGTAGGGAGGGTGGATCCAAGCAGGGAGTAAGAACGGAGAGCAACGGGCAGAGCGCAAAGAAAACACACCGAAGAAGAAGAAGCAGAAGAAAGAAGGAGGAGAGCAAAGAAGCTAAAGATCAAGCTTAGGCTGAAAGAGGTAAAGAAGAAAGTCGGAGCAAGTTGAAATCTTTCGTTATACTTTCTTCTTACTAACCATCATTCTGTCTTCTTTCTTCTGTCTTCTTCTTCTTCTACTACTACTTGTTCTTCTTTGTCGACGTCGTCTTCTCTCTTCTTCTTTGCCGTCGTCGTCGTCGTCGTCCTCTGCTTTCCTTCCATTCGCTAAAAAAAAATCCCGCCGAGAAAGAGATCGTGAGTCGGACATTTCCTGCCTATCTCTCTTTTTCTTTCTTTCTTTCTTTCTTTCTTTCCTTCTTGTTTACATCCACATCAACACACACCCTCTCTTTCTCGAGAAAGAAGGAAGAAGAAGGAAAATAAAATAAAATCAAAAACAAAAACAAAGAACAAAAACAAGGAGAGAAAGCCACGTTGTTGTAACTCTAAAGGCAAAAAGGAAATAGGAAAGAAAAAAAAAAGAAAAAAAGAAAAAAAGAAAAAAAGGTCGTTTGGCTGGGTGCACTAAAACCCCATAGTATGTCTCATCAGAGGAATTCTCCCGGCTCTTCGTCTTCGTCGTCTTCGTCTCCATCATCTTATTCATCAACTGGATGATCTCGACCTGTATCGAGCTTAGCCAGCCTCCTTCTTCGGCCGTCTTCTTGCATATTCCTATTTTCATCCTTCTTCGAGAAACACTGACCATCTCCTCCTTCTTTCTCTTTCTCTTTCCTTCCTTTCCCTTCCCTTCCCTTTCCCTTTCCCTTTCTCCCTCCCTCCCTTCTCTCTACTATCCTGGCTTGAATCTAGTCCGTGTTATCACTCGGTAATAATCAACAACAAGACTACACAAGCACACACACACACACATTCCCTCCTTTACCAAATATGGCCTCGGACTCACAGGGCATCTTGGTGAGTTGAGCCCTTTTTTTTTGTACTTTTTTTTAAAAAAAAAAAATGTTCTCCTTTTTATTTTTCTCCTCCTACCTCCCCCCGCCCGGCTCTTCTTCTCTCTTCCTCCCGGCAATTCTTCCGTCCGCTTTCGATCATCCTATCCTTCTTTCCCAAAAAGAAAAAAATAAAGGGAAAAGAACAAGAATAAGAACAAGAACGGGAAGAAAAGAGAAAGAAAGCCATCGACCCTTTCACTCTTACTCTTCTTGCTCCTGCTTCCTACTCCAACTCTGTTTATCTTCATATTGCCATCTGCGTCTCTCTCTGTTTCCATCTCTCCATTCCTCGTTCTTCTCTCGAGTTCTATCCTCTCTCTCTGTCTCTCTGTCTCTCTGTCTCTCCCTCCCCATCCCCCTTGTCATCTGTTGTGGCTTCAATTTCTGCAACACGCGCTTGTCATTCAATTCCCCAAACTTCTTACTTATTAAACCCTCCATCGAGCGTTCCATCCTCTTCCTCTCCTCTTTCTCTTTTCTCCTTTCTCTTGATCTCTGATGGCTGACATCGACAACTTTGATCCGGTCGCTTTCAACGCCCAGCTCTGTCCATACACTTCTACCACCGTGAGTACAACGATATCGTCTCCATCCTGACCCGGCTTTCTATCGCCTCATTTTTTCTGACCTATCTTTTATTGATCTGTTCGGATCTTTCCTTCCTCAAATCACCGCCACCGCCACCGCCACTGCCACTGCCACTGCTGCCACCATCAACACAGTGCCCGTTGCTCGCGCCGTACGCATCGTTTGATAGTAACGGATCAGCACAAACACCAGTCACACCCTCTGCGTGCGCTACCGCCCATTCTACCCAACCAACCACCAACTCCAACACTGATCCCAACAGACAGTCCCAAAGTCAGTCTCGGCCACAATCCCAGTCTCAACAACATTCCCAACCCCAAAACCAAAACCAAAACCAACCGCGCGCCCACCCCCAACCACAGCCGGCCGAGTCGCCATACTATCCATCAAGCTATCCCCACCAAAGAGACGCAAATCCCACCCTCTACGACGGCTCCTACCAATCCTACTCACCAAGCAGCCAGGGACTCAACACAGCCTCGACATCCCCCTACAGCCTCAAGGACCGAGAAGATCGTTCACCAATGGTACCCATACATTCCCTTGTGTCATCACACTCGACACTCACCCAACAGAAACCTCCCCAGTGCAGGCCGAGCTACCCGTCCGTTGGGTTGAACCCTCCTTACACATCTTACCCCAGAGGCCAATCGAAACTACAGATGACAGATTCCGAGTACGATTCGTACTCAAAATCACCAGAGGATTCCCTCCTCCCCATTATGGCCTCCACCCCGTACGCACCCTCGCCCACTCTTCAACCAATGCCTCCGGTTCCGTTCCTCCAGCGCCCAATTTTTTCACACACACCCCACCATCAACAGAGTAACCAGCAAACATCCAGCAACGGCCACAGCTCATCATCCGCCCAGCAGACCCCGATCTCGTTACCCTCACCCTCCGCCCTGTTTTCCAACCAGTCCTTTATCCCAGAGGACGGACCGAGCAACTCGAGCTCATCCGGTCGCACCGGCGGACCACCCAGCTCGGTCGAACCAACCACCAGCCCGTACGGATCGGCCGCCGCTTGCGACATGGAAGATCTCTTGTTCAGACGGTCAGGTCAGAACGGTCAGAACGGTCAGAACGAAGACCGAAAGCCATTCTCAGAGATTCGTCCGGACCCGTCATCCTATCCGCTCTCCTACGCCCAGGTCCCCTCCCGACAACCGGTCTCGCCACCCCATTTGGTAGATCACTCGACAGATCTTGCCCCGCCTGGCTCTGGCACCAACGGCGAACAAACCGCTTTCATTTCCAAGGTAGGAGCCTCTTCCCTCCTTCCCTCCCTTTTTATACTTCTTTCTCCCAAAGCAACGGTGCCATTAGCTTTTGTTTTTCTTTCTCTCTGGCTAACATCTGGACTGTATTCTTCCTTTCTCTCCTTTTCTTTTTAGCTCTGGCACCTGCTGAGCCATCCAGAATACGCGCGCTATCTTAAATGGAACCAGACCGGAGACGCCTTCATCCTCACAAACTCCAACGAGTTTGCCATCAATGGTTCGTATCGATTTACTTCCTTGTCTCTTTGCCGTTTCCCTCCCGTTTGCTGATCGAGTACACTACTTATGTTTGTTCCCCTCTCGCCCCCTCTCTCTCTCTCTCTCTCTCTTTCCCCCTCTACTGTCACAGTCCTTCCGAGATTCTTCAGACACTCAAATGTCGCTAGTTTCGTCAGGCAGCTCAACTTATATTCCTTCCAACGTGTATCCACTATCCGGCTCCTCGTCAGTCTTTTCTCTCTTCTCTCTTCTCTTTTCTCTCTTCTCATCTTTAACTTTAATCTCATCGACCGATCCTTCCGTGTTGGAAACTCAAAACAGGACATGGCCGACTCTTCGACCTCAACCTCGATCGTCCCCCACGGTCACTCTCACCATCACGACCCAAACAGGCCTCACCACGCCCATTCTCATTCTCATCATCGGTCGCTCTCCACAGAGACAGACTCGGAGGACCACACGAGTCATTCGGATGAGTCCCCACCTTCCACCGCTTCTGCTCTGGTTGGAGACAGTACCATTGCCGCGTCAGGTACGTTCTTTCCCTCTTTCTTTCCCCCTCATCACCCAAAGAAATCCTTCGCTGACGTTCTTCTTGACTACCTCTCAAAAAGGCTTCACACATCCTCATTTCAAAAGAGACCATCCGGAACTTCTCAAGCTTCTCAAACCAAGAGGATCCAGCAAGAAGGTTCAGTCAAAAAAACAGGCTCACACCGTCGGCGGGAACGAGCCCAGACGAGCCAATGGTCCAGGTGGAAACAAAAAACTCGACAGAGCTGGTCCGGTCGGGGCTGTTTCGAATGGTGGATCAGGCAGGAAACGTTGACAAGTTCTTGTGCACCCTCTTTCTTTTCTTCTTCCTCGGTATGACTCTACTCTGGAGTCTACCGTCCGTCCGTCCGTTCTCAATCGGCTCCTCGGCCCGCTTCTACCTCTTTTGGCCTTTTCTCTTCTTTTCTCTTTTCTGTCCATTGTCCTTCTTTCACTCATAGACTAAACTCTGTATATTGTCTTGTTCTAAGTTTTCCCAGGTCTCTCTCTCTCTCTTGTCGTTCTGTCTTCATTGATATTCCTTTTCAGTTTTTCTCAGCTCAAGTTTGAGCGTTTCGTTTTTCCTTCGACTTTCGATCTTTGGTCTTTCTTCTTCTTTTTAATTTCTCTCCCCCTTGCCCTTGCCCTTCCTCTTTCGTTGTCTCTTGGGTAGTTCATGTGCTGATAGCGTGTTTTTTAATCTCTTTTAGATCTTTTCTCATGATCTCTTGTCTCTTGATGTCTAATATCTGTTTCCTTTGTCATTTAGTCTTCATCCACTTCCAGCTCTACTCTACCCTCTTCCTCTGTCTTTATCTTGAACTTTACTCCCCCCCCCTTTTTTTCCTTTACCTCTGATAGAAACAAACAAGACACCTCATCTATCCTTTCTTCTCCTGAATATGATCGATCATTCCTTATTATCGAAGCACGAATATATGTTTTCCTCTTCTTTCTTTCTCTCTTTTTGCCTTGGATGTAAGCGCGTGCGCGTGTGTG
>MVAI01000057.1:0-82486 GCA_014825565.1 Phaffia tasmanica | reverse complement strand
GATCCACCCTTGCTGACGAAAGTCTCGATTTCCACTTTCTGAAACAGCCCGACGTTGATTTTCCCACCACTAATCATGACAGCGTTGGCAGCCCGAGGAGCATTCCAAGGACCTAGAAAGGTCCTCTGGGAGAACTTGTCTCAACTGTCGATCCTCGGAGCGAGCTTGTACTTTTTCCTTCCTCCTTCCATCGCTGTTTTCCCTCAGAGAGCTTCCGTCAGCTTGGGAAAGCTTGAAAAGGACACGTTTGAGCGGTTCGCGAGAGCGGAGAACGGTGGGTTGGACGAGAAGGTCTTTTTCAACAAGGGACTCTGAGTTCTGTTTTGTGCGTGCGTGCATGCGTGTACATGCGAATGGTCCCTCTCTATACGATAGATCGTAGCACCGGTTTCTCCCTCTTAACACACTATATTCTTTATCTTTTTCCAAACACGATTCGATCAGAACCTGTCGAGGAAGATGTTCTTTAGACTCTTTTTATAAGAAAGAAAAAAAAAGGAGATGTATACATATTAGATGGTTTCCTTCCCTTCATAGCCTCGCCAACAAATTGGAGCGTCTAATCGAGCAGTTTTCTTTTTCTTTTTTCAATCGACCTATCGCGTTTACATCTCTCCGCATTCTATCCGGTTGGCAGAGCAAATTTCCGAAAGATGACCAAGCACAGATAAAGAAAACAGATCAGCCCAAAATGTCAAGTGGGAGACCTCTTAGAGAAGATCAAAGATCGAAAAGAGAGAGAGAGACTAAAGACGAACCGATGACTTTTACAGCCAACTTTGGTCGGTTGTTAGGACCTGTCGGTACGTTCTCGATCTTTCTCACTGTCAGCATTCCGTCTTTTTTTTTTTTACGCGTGTTCGAAGTGTAGACGAGGAAGGCAGGAAGGAGAACGTCAATACGGTTCGTGACATCCCACATGCGCGCTCAATCAAAGAAGAAGAAAACGGTTTTTAAAAAAAGGAAGAAAAAAAAAAGACACGAACCGGTGACTCGGCCAAAGACGACGTGCTTCCCATCAAGGAAATCTGCCGGTTGGACGGTGATAAAGAATTGACAGCCGTTTGTTCCTGGTCCAGAGTTGGCCTAACAGGGATTTGCATATATGTGATAGTCATACATCTATCATCAGCATTGAGGGAAAGCATATAAATGAAAGAGCATATTAGAAGACGGAACGAACCATGGAAAGGAGTCCTGGGCCGGTATGCTTAAACTGAAAGTTTTCGTCCTGACAAGATGAAAAGAAAAAAGAAAAAGAAAAAAAAGACGCGTCAGACAAGTCATTCACCTTGGTCCCCACCCGAAGATGATGTTCAAACAGACCTCGAACTGGTTTCCGTATATCGACCATGAACCTGTTCCATCCTGTTTCAAAAAATCACCTCCTTGGATCATGAAATCCTTGATGACTCTACGATATCGAAAAGACGGAGAGAGAATGTAAACAGCTGTGACGCGCTACGACTCGAAAAGAGAGCAGATAGAACAGAACGAATCTCGTACCGATGGAAGATTGATGCTTTGTACCCCTGGGGAACGTTGTTGAGTCTAAGAGAGCACGACCAATGTTAAGAGAGTTGAATAAGCCTATATGAACCTGGCATACGCTTATATGCACCCACCTGGTTTCTCCTGTACAAAGCTGTCGAAAGTTCTCGCATGTCCTGCCATACACGAACACAGATACGAACACAAATAAGAGCATAGACACACAGATACACAAAAAGAGAAGAGAAGAGAAAATAAAACTCGGTCAACACCTGAAGGTTATCAACAGAAAACAAGATACCAGGAGAGCCAGCTCACTTGGGAACTACATCATCAAACAATTCGATCTTGATCCTACCCGCTGGGGTTTCTCCAATCTGAATATCAAAAAACACGACTGGTCTAGTGTGTCCTGCTGGTGGTTCGAACGATGACATTTGGGATTGGAATGTACGTTAGGATGTATGCCAGTATATATGGGTGTATGCGGGTGTATGCTGATATATGTCTGTGTATGCTTCTACCAAGACGACTGGAGAGATGAGACAGGGAAACCCAAGAGGAGTGAGACAGAGGAACAGGGCGAATGGTAACGTAGCCTTGGTTACGAAACATCGTATTACGTCATGTGGCCAATACACCACGTGGCTACCAGGCTATGCCCATACGGGCGTGACGGGCGAGTGAAAATGAGCCTGCCCTGTCGGAGTTTGAATCCAAAGGTCGCTCGCCCCCGCTGGCTCAAGCCGAAAAATTCTTTCTTCTCACTTTTTTTTTCTTCTTT
Organism: Phaffia tasmanica; assembly: GCA_014825565.1. Classification (NCBI taxonomy): domain Eukaryota; kingdom Fungi; phylum Basidiomycota; class Tremellomycetes; order Cystofilobasidiales; family Mrakiaceae; genus Phaffia; species Phaffia tasmanica. Next base: position 80,211 of record MVAI01000057.1, on the reverse strand, counting down.
CTTTCCATCCAGCAAGGTATGTGTTCTTCAATCGGACCCCTCCCCTATACAGGCATACCTATGATGGGTTTGGCTTGTGTTTGTCTGTTGTAGAACGTTTCTGACTCTTTTGATGTCTTTTGTCTCTTGCTTCAATTTTTTTTTTTCGGCCATGTTTTGGTTTTATTCTTTCCCATTTGGTCTTGGCTTCTCTTTCCCTTTTTCTTTCAACGACACTCATCTTCTCTCGCTCTAGATGACCAAGAAAAGAAGAAATACCGGACGAAACAAGAAGGGACGTGGACACGTCAAGCCCGTCCGATGTGCCAACTGCTCCCGATGTGTCCCTAAGGTTAGTTTTTTTTTCCTTCGAAGGAAAAAAAAAGGAAGATATTGTTTGGAACCTAGAGAAGAAAGTAGTGGTCGTGGGATCAGGAAGGCAGTGAAAAAAGTCTGGAAAGAAGTCAAGGGTGTTAGCAGTGTAGAGCTTCTAGATGAAGAAAGCACCCCAATCCGAACCTAGATCAACCGATATCAAAGAAACTGACCATTCCACTCTTCCTTCATTCGAAAACCTACAGGACAAGGCCATCAAGAGGTACAAGGTCACCAACATTGTTGAGGCTGCTGCCGTTCGAGATATGAGCGACGCTTCGGTTTACCCTGGTTGGTTCACTTGATTCTTTCTTATTTGTTTTTCCTTCGCCGACCACTGATTTTTCTTTACTTTTCTATTCTGTCTTCCTCCCTCTAGAGTACGTCCTTCCCAAGCTCTACCACAAGATCCAGCACTGCATCTCTTGCGCCATCCACTCCAAGATCGTCCGAGTGCGATCCACCGACAAGAAGGCCCCCAACTCTCGACACAACCGGTTCGTCTTTTTTTTTTTTCACTTCATTCGTCAATAACCCCATTCCTATTTCTTACTCTGTTCTTTTATTTCTCCAGAGCTCCCCCCGTTCGAGCCAGGTTCAAGGATGGCAAGAAGATCAACCCCGCCGTCGCCAACGCTGCCGCCAAGTAAATTAGCCCTAAAAATGCTAGTTTGTAACGTCTTTGCTGGACGTCGTCCCTTCTTCGCCCCTTGCTTCTACTCGCTTTCGCGGTCTCTTCTGCACCTTTGAGGGAGTGGCCCGGCCTTGGTGTTTTAATTAAATATCATGAGCTTCTCCTAACATCAAATCGATCCCATAAGTCTCAGCCAGTGGCACAACTTTAGGAAGGAGAAAAGAGAACAATGCATACTTAGGGAATTGGTTGATAGGTGTTGATCTAGGATGGCCAGCACCAGAGACATTCGTCATCTTGCAAACTGACCCAGAACGAGAGATGTTTTCTTCGAAAGTGGTTACTTGTATATCTTTCTGGTTACCTGCAGAAGCCGTTCTTCCCAAAAATCTAACCAAACAAGAGTGTCAGTCTGCCCAGCAAAGAACTTCAGAGCCAGACGATTACCATGTATCACCCTCAGAGATCATGTTGCTCATAAAGACTCGAGTAACGACTCGGTGGATCAGAATGTCAGGTCGAGAAAACGATATTCATTCGCAACCCTAAGTCGGGATCATCACTGTATCGACCGATATCCTCCAAACCATCACTCAGTCTGCCTTACCAGTTGACTTGGGTCAGATAGCTCGCTCCGTTCTAGTCTCTACTTGACCCTCTCAGACATAAACAGTACATCGCCGTCATCGTTCTCACCGTCACTTCTGAGTTGACCCACGATCTCCAAAGCGAAACAGCCGATAGACCATCAAATAACCAGTCCCAATATCCCTTCGACTTTTGTTCCTTCGACCTTGTACACTTGTTATAACATATTTCATCCGATCTGCTCTATACGTTCCATATCTTTTGAGTCTATCATAAAAGGACGGATCATATCTTTCAAGAGAATCGTTTCCTGCTCTTCTGCATCGGTTTCACACAAGAGCAAATGTTGACTTCTAGGGATCCGACCGTCCGGTTGAGACGGGCCGTCCAAGGTTAGCTTACGATCGTTTCGCCCTCTTCTCTTTCATACCTTCTTGATCACATATGAGTCGTTTTGAACATTTGTCAACTTTGGACTTTCATGTATCCCTCCGGACATGGATGTTTCCTTGTTCGTCTTTCCATCTCATCCAACTTGACATCTCGAAATCGACCGTTCATCCGTGCTCGTTCTGTCACAATGATGACAGAGGATAACCTTCCGTTGGTCAAAAGGTTGGTCGGTCGATATGATATGCGAAATACGGACAAAAACATGCATACATCGTTATCTTGGGCCGCGATTTGTGGGAATGAAGATATGTTTGAGTGGTTGGTCGTCGTGGCCGGTCACGATGACGACGAACTCAGTCGAGTGAGCGGTTCTTTCAAATCGTTTTCTCTGGCGTCTCTTTCTCTCCCTAGGCCCTCGGACTAACATCGGTTTTTTCTTTCTTTCTCCAGGACTCGGAAAACAACACGTTGATCCATCTGCTGGCTTCTTTACCCTCCCAACTTTATACCCCTCCGTCAAGAGCTCATTTGTTTCAACATGGCGCGGCCATTCGAATGGCTTCGATATACTATGACCGATGTCCGTTCCGAGTATCCTCCTTCTGTCCCTTGTACATGTCGTCATCTGTCTGAAAGCGAGACAGAAAAGGACAGAATACGGCGCACAGAACGCTGATGGGATATTGGTTTCTTTCTATCTATCGACTCTCGGCTGGACGTTTTATTTTAAACTCTATCAGTCTCTTTCGTTCTGGATTGGGCTAACGTCGGAGGAAAGACAGGCTTGCACGTAGCTGCTCAAGAAGGCAACGAAGGGTTTGTCAAGGTAAGCTATCGGAATCTCTCCATTGTCTGTTTCTGTCCAATGATTGGCCTGCCAGACAAACAGACCATCCAAGTGTTTCGTCGACTTACATGGGGATCGCGTTCATAGCTCTTGATAGATTTAGGAGCAGATTTCGATTTACCAGATGTTTTTGGAAATACGCCTCTACACTAGTACGTTGCGTTTCATCTGCTTGAGTTTATCTAACAAGGGAAAAGGAAAGAAGGGAAAAGAGAAAAGATACACATACAGAAAAAAAAAAAGGCCTGAACTGAATACTGTGTATCACACTTGTGGGCTGATGAACAACAGCGCTAGTGCGTGGGGTCATCTCGATGTATGTCCTTGGTCCCTTCTTCCCCTTGAACCAAGCTCTCTTGGATTGGACTGACAACGAACTACAAACGCCAGGTCGTCCAACTTCTGATTTCCTCAGGTTGTCAGTTTGCAGCAAGGAACAATGATGGGTTCACAGCTAGTGATTTCGCATATTCGTTCGTCCGACCGTTTGTTCTTTATTATCCTTCCTCGTACCCTACTGATCGTTTCGATCCTCGCTTTGGAACGAACACAGAACTCAATTACAAAAGATCATATACGAACTTGTCCGGACTCAAGTGACGAACAAACGGCTTAACCGTCGGAACCCTCAATTTCCATATGGAGAGACTGTTTCTGAACGGAGTAACTCTATTCCTTCTATCATGCCTACATTTGGCACATTCCCTTCAAATAACTTTCGGCGTACGGACAGTGAGGCTGAGACCGAGGAAGAAGAGCAGGAGCAGGAACCAGAACGGGAGGGCGAAACCGAGGAGGAGGAAGGGCAGCAGCAACAGCAACAACCGAGGGAAGTTGAGAGAAGGGGGCAAGAGGAAAGAAAGCTCGGCGAAGTCATAGGGTTTGAAGGGTTTCAACTTGGTCCATCACCTAAAAGCCAGCCTGCGCAACTCGGCTCCATATTTTCGCCTCCTCTACCATCTACATCCTCTCGACCATCCCTACCGCATCTTAAGATCCCCAACAGTAACACCAGAGTCGACGGCGGCGAAAATGATGAATCATCCCTATCTCTTTCACCGTTAAACAAAGGTCAGCCTAGTACACCCCCCTCTAGAGGAACACCCGGTCCATCGACATATACAACTCCTCTATCCGAAAACCCAACCTCTTTTCCATCTCCACCGTCTCGATCGACTTACTTTCCTACCTCCACTTCTGCGATCCTTCCGCTCGGCGATGAAGGAATCGGTATTAAATCATTCTTGCCATCTCAATCACCACATTCGATGCCACCGCCACCTCCGACGCCACCTTATATTTTCAAATCAAGTAGGCTGAAAAACAAAAGTTCAACAAACTCTGCATCAGTATCTCCAACTGCTTCAGGTGACCCGACCCAAAAGGGTCCAACAAGTCGATCGGATATGATACCCCCATTCCCTCCCCCAATAGCAGCAGCAGCATCCTCATCATCACCAGCAATACTCCCCCCATCACTTCCCACTTCATCATCATCATCATCATCGTTCGTCGTCTCTAGACGTCCTTCTGGTCAATCAACCCATCTCCATCAAGACCCACCATTAATGAAACGAAACTCGACGACACAGTTATTTAAGATCGGTGGTTATCCATCCGTTTCTATTCCAAATCGGACCGGACCTGGGTCGTCTTCATCCAGAGTGTCATCTTCTGATGGGATGAGTGTCAGTACGAGCACTGGAAGTGGACCATCTGGAAAGACCACCAGACGGGCTAGAGGTAGCGAAGACAAAGGAAAAGAGAAGGACAAGGAAGGAGGAAGATGGGGCTCGGTAGGGTTTGGAAAGAGTAAGAGTAACGGCGGGAGTAATACATTGGTCCCACCGGTTAATATGACCAGGAAGGGTCTTTGGAAATCAAAAGGATGAACGCTTTCTTCTTCTTCCAACCTCTCTCTCTCTCTCTCTTCCTTTCTCTGGTCATTTAGTTTCTCTCTTCTTGTACTTCTTTATATTCTATCGCTTACGATGTTCCTGCTCCATGTATAGTCTCTTGTTGTTCTCACAAGGAGAATAAACGGATCCGCGTAAAGCAAGAAAAGTATGCTATCTAGAATAACTCGCAATTAAACACGAACGAATCCACCTATTCACAAAAGCCGTGCTTCGTTCCGTTTCGTCCTGCCCATCCATCTCGACACATTAAATTACATCGTCTTGATCTTTTCTCCACTCTTTCCTACTTTCTTGACAGTCTTTCTCATCCGGAGTTGACCCCCAAAGTTCCAGTATGCTCTTATCTGGAAGACAACCATGAGGAACAAGCCGCATACTGCTCTTGCTTCTGATGGACTATGCGGAGACCATGGTCTGCTATGCTTGGCCGATGAAGGAGGTACAGTGAGGGAGGAAAGTGAGTCAAGGATAGGAGGAAGGAGAGGTGGCTGGAGAAGAGTCAGGTAGAGTAGTGCTGTCACAGGAGGACTGATCAGGTTACAAACAGATTAGAACACACACACACACACATAATGATAACAACAATGATAATGGTCCATCAGTCGTCCATGTGAGATAAAAGAGTACGGATGTGAGCGACCTCTTTGGGATGGAGAAAAGAACATACACCCAATAATCAACCGTCGTCCAGCCCCAGGGCTTGAATTCTCCGGGGGTTTGGAATTCCCACTCGGAAGAAAACATATCGAGCGCGTTGACGACAAGACCGCCTCTATTCATATGAATGTTCACATGTATGTGTGCGCGCATGGAGTCAAGTAAATTGAGAAAATATCAGGTCATGAGAGAATAAACCAAAAGAAAAGAGGAAAGAAATGACTAAACCCATAAACCCCGATCCAGGTGAGCATGATAACAGTGTACCAGTTTGATGCAATGTATGGTTTCTGAAGAAATGCATCTACAAAAAATGTGCAGACTACGATTGATCGACCCTAGGAGTGCATGGCGATAAGAAGAGAAGCGGGTTAGATCTCTTCTCTTTGGACCAACGTAGTGAATGAGTGTCCTCTCACTAGCGCATCGAATCCTGCTATCGCGGTCTCCCATAACGCGCTCATCTTTGTTGGGACAAATCTGTTAAGCCCGGTTCTCGATACGAGGTAATGAACGATAGTGAGCATAACGAGTGGCGTTGGATTCGTCAACCATGCAGATGGAGGGATCGATTGAGACGCAGGCGATGACGCGGGTACTGGATGAATGAGTGGGAGAACCGTTTCACCTGCAAAGATCAAAGTCAAGATGGTAAAGATCTGATCCAAAATAACGATAAGAAGCACCAAAGAAGGATGAATATACAAAACGAGCACGTTAACAAATAGATAACAATGGAGACCCATCAGTCAAGATCATACCTCTGCTATGAAACTGGGTCGGGTTCCCGTTACTTTCTTTGGGCCATCTCCCTTTTCGTCCATCTCTGAATTATCCTCACCCATCTCGCCCGGCCGTCTGACGCGATTTATCCCTCTAAAGAGTTGGTCCATTACGATGCACAATCTCGGTACACCCACAATATCCATCAATGGGAGGTTGAACACGAGTGGGACCTTTTGAAGGAGACATCTTTGAAGAGTTTCGACAGTGCTGAGAACGGAAGTTGCCATAGTTAGGTAGAGTGGATGATGGTTTGGATGAAACAGAGATAAAGACGAGCGTAATCAAACACGAGGTCAAACATATTCATTAACATTCATCTTTGTTCTAGATGTCATGTTCCCTCTTCACTTTTCTGAGACCCTCATATCATATAACAACAGTAGAAATTGTGCTTATTTGAGTGTCATTGTATCCTTTTTATTTTCTAGGTTTTACAATCATGCGCGCTGAATAGACGACGGCCTGATCCCGTTGTCTTTTGTAAACTTTTCAAATTCTTCTTCTCTTGTCTTGTATTGAGTGATCAGAGATGCCAGCACCGACTTGATCTAGAATGGGTGAGAAGCCAAGTGTGACGTTTGTGGTTTCAAGGGAGTCGAAAGAGGAGCACATGTGAGGTAATGCCGGACGAGTTGGTCCACATTATCAGAAGCAGAGGTCCGCGAACAGTTCAGATATGAAGAAGAGAGACAAATCAGGAAGTAGTCAGCGCCAGTAGCATATAAAAAGGAATAGAACGGCTAAGTAAAAGAGAGCATACGCCTTCGCTATTTGTCTTCAAATCTGGGATAACGTCCTTGACTGTTCGCTCGACGAGGACACCCCCAATGAGCCTGAAACATTTTTGATCCGGGTTTTTGGCTTCCGTCTGAACAAGCGTCGAGAGGACTAGTCTGCAGGAGGAACGAGGGTAGAAAGGTTTATTCCATCATATGATATGGCCGGAACGTATGTTCCTGGTGAGGCTCGATCCAGATAGAGGAAAGGTATAGAGCAAAAGTACTGACGAGTATTCGTCGGCTTCACCCTCGAGCTCCCCAATTTTCTGGGCAATTCCCTGAAGCTCATTCTATTTTATAAGCAGATATATGATGAGAGTTTGAATGACGAGAGACATGTATGCAGTTAAAGCAAAGAAGGTGTTTCTTACCTTTGTTCGTTGGAAGATCTGGTTGACCTCTTGGTCACTTTAGGACATTTCAATGAGCAGGCAAGAATAAAAACATAAGCCTAGCGCTCAAAGAACCAACCAAAGCACGGCCTGTATCAGCTTGGAGGACATACGAAAGCTTCTTGGCCGACATGATCAATGATCTGAGGTGATGATGGTGAGGGTGAGGGATGGGTACATGCGCCCATTGAAGGATGATGGAGAAACCAAGGTAAGTAAATGAATCCATATTTGCTTACTTAAGGCTATTTAAGTCTCAGATAATCAACTGTAGTACTTATCCTCTAGGACGACCATCAATCACCATCAACCATCATCGGCCATCTCTTTCTCCTACCATCGTGGCATATAGTCAGATATACAGATACAAGAGTAATACAGACACATGGGAAATCTCCCAGCAAGGGCAGTTAATGCTCCCAGGCCATCAACTACACTCGACAGTTATGTTGAAGAGCTCGGAAAGGATGTCGTCTATGAGCAAAGGTTTGGCCTTTCTATACTCAGCTTTTGATGCCTATTCATATCCAATATACATATTACAAAGATGTCGACAGAAAGACTCATGCTATTGGTTCAAACATGGCTTTAGTATTGGAACATCCAGGTTTTTAAAGACTATCAAGGGAAGGCATAGAAATGGACCGTTGCTTATAAAGATATTCATCAAGAACGAGCCCACTCCGTTCATTGTTTGGAGAAGACGACTCAAAGGTGGGCAGGAACATTCATTCTTTTCTCAAAGATCCTTAGTCTTGTCTCAGATCCTGAATACCTCTACTACCTAAAACTTGACCGGTAGCCGACAAGGATGCGCTGGAGAATGCGCCCAACGTTTCACCTTATATCGCTATGGTCGAGACGGAGAATGCCGCCTACCTAGTCAGGCAATATTTAGCAAGTGATCTTTACGACCGCATTAGGTGTGTACCAACCTCCTATTGTACACAGTTTATCTTGGGGATTCAAGTCGACTCATACGACATGCGATAATCAGTACGAGACCCTTCCTCGCGAATATAGAAAAGAAATGGCTTACCTATCAGATCCTTAAAGGAATGCAGGAGCTCAGAAAGAGGAAGGTTAGTCCGGTCATGCCTCTCTATCTGATTACTCATATACATCAAAAGCTCATTTTCTAAGCCGTTTCACCATCAAGATATCTCATGGAGATCTCAAACCTTCAAACGTGCTCGTGACGACGAGTAACTGGGCGCTCATCACCGATCTCGCTCCATTCAAACCTGTGTACATTCCGGAAGACGACCCTGCCGACTTTTCTTTCTTTTTCGACATGTCCCAGCGCCGATCATGTTACCTCGCTCCCGAAAGGTTCTACGCCTCCGGAACCAAAGCCGAGAAGAAAAGAGCAGAGAGCAGTTTGGAGGAAGGGAAACGGGATGGAAAGGTCACCGAACAGATGGATGTGTTCTCAGCCGGATGTACGATCTGTGAGCTCTGGCTTGAAGGAAAAGACATGTTCAGTCTAAGTGGCATGCTTGGCTGGAGAAAAGGAGAAAGCAGTCCAGAAGGTGTACTAAGTGAGATTCCTGATCTAGGTATCCAGGTACGCTGTGATTTTCTTTGATACATTGACCAGAGGATGGTATTGTTGACGCACATATGAAACAGGCCATGGTTCGCCAGATGACTTCGCTTGAACCTTCGTCCCGTCCTTCGTTCGAACAAGTTCTCGACTCGAACCGAGGAACTACTCTTCCCGATTTTTTCTACTCGTATTTCCATTCCTATAACATTTCCCTGCAAGAAAACCCTTCTCCTTTGGCGTTTGTTCGGGCATATACACCTTTGAATGAAGAGCTTGGGCTCGGCCAGGAAGATGAATTGCCGAGTGATTCAGATCAACGGATTAACCGATTAAGAAAAGATATGGAAGATATCAAACAACAACTAGACATCTATCGAGACCAGGGGGGCGGAGAAGTTTCAAAAGACATCATAGCTGAAGGTACTTCTTCCAGTTTGGGGCTCTCCAGACTTTCTTCAATCTGGGAAGCTAAAAACTTGATTGCTTGCATCTTCAAACAGATGGCCCAGCTCTTCTCGTCCTAGCTCTCATCACGTCCAATATTCGAAACTGCCGACGACCATCCTCCAAGACAAATGCAATCGATATCATGGCTGAGCTATGTGTGTACCTTTCGGATGAATCTAAACTAGACAGAGTATGCCCATTTTTGGTCGTCTTGTTATCAGACGAGGCACCTGGAGTGCGCGCTGCTTCTATTCACGCGTTGGCCCACATGGTTCGTTTCCATCCTCAGCCTAGAATTTCAACAAAGAGTGTGAACCGGCTCATGAGCAAGTTTGGAATATTAATTGTGATCGCTTTGGTTTACTCACTTTCACTCTCGCGATTCTATCTGCATCTTTGTCTGAAACGATCTAGCTTGAAGGAGTTACATTGGTCACTCCTTCAAATATGGCAGTCATAACCGAGTATATCCTCCCCAATGCATGGCATCTCGCAAAGGACGAAGATATTTCAGTCCGGGTCGCCTATGCTAGCTCGATGGGTTCATTAACAGAGACAGGCTCTCGGTTCTTAGAAATCTCGGAAAGCTTCCGGTCGAGGGGAGGCACATCAATGTTTTCAGAGGAGACAGATGAGCATGCTGCGTTCAACGAAGTCAGTTCATTTTCATCATCTTATCTTTTGTCGATCTATCTACCCAGTTTGCTCATACATACCTTCTCTTCACAGACAACTTATGAAGAGTCGAAAGAAGAACTTCACCGGATCATCCAGAACGAAGTCTCCAGTCTTCTCTCTGATCCTTCTCCAGCGGTGAAACGAGCCGTGCTCGCACACATCACCACATTTTGCCTTTTCTTTGGACGATCGAAAACCAACGAAGTTGTACTTAGTCATATGTTCACCTACTTGAATGATGCCGATTGGTTATTGAGAGAGGCATTCTTTGAGAGTGTTGTTGGCGTCGCTGCATTCGTCGGGGCAGGAAGTCTGGAGATGTTCATCTTTCCAATGATGATCGAGGCATTGCTAGGTATGTATCTTCATATCAAACACGACTCTTATAACACCAGAGACGCTTCTTCCTAATTGGCCGACACAATCCGTCTTGTTTCTTCTATATCACAGACCCAGAAGAGTCCGTAGTGGCTAGGGTTATTGCTTCATTTCAGAGTCTAGTAGAACTCGACCTGTTCAGACGGCCTCGTTTGTGGGAACTTCTAGGCAAGAGTTATCCCTTCCTTTCCCATCCAAACGTGTGGATCCGACAGAGTAAGTTTCTTGTTCTTTCTCAATTTCTTTTCTCTCTCGTGGTATGTAGTATGAGTGCACGTGAACGATAAGTGACCTTTGCGGCTTTTCTCTCTCCCTTCTCTTCGTAGGCACGGCCGGTCTGGTAGCAACCGCCTCCCGACATCTCTCTACGGCAGACACATGGTGCATACTGTATCCAAAGCTGCGGCTTTATCTCGCGTCAGAGGTCTCGACCTTGAGTGAGGAATCTATTCTCGATGCGCTTTTACCACCTGTATGCATCTCTACTTTCTTTGTTCTGTGATCTACCCGTTTGTTGATTTTGTTCGACACTCACTGAACTGGGTTTTTGTTTATACTCAAAAAAGGTGACGAGAGCGGTATTCGATGAGCGTCAAGGACGTAAACGACCTTCTTCATAAAAGCCGAAAGGAACCCGATCCAAACCCAAATCGATTCAACCAATCGTCTTCAAGACTCTCAAATATCAGGTAGGGGGGAGCAGCTGATCGGCAAATCACCAGTCTTCCTTCCTGTAGTCCTTGTGAACCGGTGGGAGAAACTTTGCGCAAAAAAAGGATCTTGGCAAACGCCTAATGTGACATCTGCATCAAAACCCAAGAGAGGAGAGTAAGAATGGCGAGATAAGTAGGAGGCGGAGGATATATATCCATAGCGCTCGGAAACGAAGCATCATTGTACGAATACTAAGAATATGTTTTATGACAATCAATATGTTTCCTCTCGATTTAGATATGGAGATCTTCCACCGGCTTCCAAAGTCTCTTCTTTTTTCTCCCCCGCGCTCTTAAGAATAGCTAGCTCAAAGAAACCCCAGATCTTACTCTTAATCGACAAACATGGAGATCATACAGTGGTCATCATATACCAGACAGACCCTACTGGCTGAAACAAAACATGAGAGTCTTAAATTCTACCGGCGCCTGCCCATTCTGTGCCCCTTCTGTCACCCATTCTACCCAAGTTGTCCAATGCAGGTGCTCCTTTGACCAAACCTTCTCCTCTTGGCCAGTAATACATCAACTTTGGAGCCACACCAAACGATGTCCAGTCTGTCGTAGCTGTCGAGGAGAGTATCGGACTAGAGGATGATAGCGGCGAGGTTGATGATGCTGACGAAGGTGACGAAGAAGAGGATGTGGAAGGAAGGGTGGAATCCGTTGTGGACAGAGTGGCTAGACGGGAAGCCTTCTTGGCAGCCGTCTGATCTTCGAGTGAGGGGATCTTTGCTCTAATCTCGGCAGAAGGAATAAGGTCCGTCAGGTCCTCCTATGAGTGGGTGAGATGTGTAGATGAGAAAGAAGCAGAATAAGAGAGTCAGTTAGCTGAGAAGTGTATCTTGGTCGCATGGCCAAGTCGGCGAACGCATCACTGTAAGGGTGAACGTAAAGAATTGGGTTTCTTGGATCCCTCGTATTGTCTTCACTTCTTTCTCGTGAACTGATCCCTAAAAAAGGCACTTTCTTCCCCAACAGAAGACGATTCTAAACAAGACAAGAAAGGTGGAAAGAGACACGCACGAAATCATCTTGAGAGACGGCCTTGATGGAGTAGTAAAAGATAGCTCCTCCGAAAGTGAACGTGGCGATCATTCCACGGACGTTCTTCCAAAAGTACACACGACGAGCCCGTCGCATAGCCATAGACATCGTCTGTAGGATAAATAGACCAGTTGAGACATACCGATTGAATCAGTACATCTAGTGTGAGATTGTCAAGTAAGGAAAGGAAGGATAAGAAACGTGAATTGCACGTACGTAGCCATCAGGAAAGTATGTCTTTGCGGCTTCCCTGAAGAGTTTTGCCGAGAACAAATGTGAGTATCGGCAACTAACAGTAAAGAAGCAAGGAATAAACCAACCTGACACTGTAGCTTTCCTGGCCTGTAGACATTGCAGAAGAGAGATGAAGAAAGAAAGGAGAGGTGGTACGAGAGGTTGAGAGTAAGGTCGAGGTCAAGGATGGATGTCTGAATCTTAAACGGGAAATTCTTAGCTGGGCGACTCACCGCTCACTCTCATCTTTCCAAGAGTCGATCCATCCTGCCATCAATCATCGATCATCTTACATCTATCTTCTCTCCCTATACACGGACTTCTATACACATATAAACGTTTCCGCTCTATTTCTTTTCAGGACTCAGCCAAATGGGACTTCTAACGATCATCAGAAAGAACAGATTCAAAGAGCGCGAAATGCGTGTCTTATTCCTGTTTGTTTCGTTCATACGTCGTTCACTTTTTGACAATCTACCTGACGTCTGTGCCTTTGCTTGTGCTCATTCACATTTGATGACTACCTGTCTATAAAACGGCCTAAAAAGAGGTCTAGATAACGCTGGGAAAACAACGATTCTAAAAAAACTCAATGGAGAAGACATCAAGACCGTCAGCCCTACGTTAGGTTTCGAGATTCGGACGTTCGCCCACAAAAGCTATACCTTGAATGTCTGCAAGTCCTATCTTTCATCTATCCCTTTGCTCCAAAAGACTGTATCAATATAACTAAGTGTAGAGATCTTTCGTCGATATCTATGGCATGCTGCTTATCAGGGGATGTAGGAGGTCAGCGAACTCTTCGACCATATTGGAGAAACTATTTCGAAATGACGGATGCTATCGGTTAGTGGCCTTTGTCAGTCGATCGACCTCGTTCACCATGACCTTCTCTGAAGCTGAGCGCATACTGGCATCTTTTTTTCTTTCTCAACACGTCAAAAGTCTGGGTGGTTGATTCAGGAGATAGATTTCGTCTAGAAGATTGCAGAAAGGAGTTGGCGACGCTCTTGGTCGAGGAGGTTTGTCTTGACCGTATGTACATCCCCTTCACAGAGCTTTTTTACTGACGTTTCTCTTCTTCTCGATGGGCTATATGGTGGTACAGCGTCTAGCGGGTGCGACTCTTCTTATTTTTGCAAATAAGCAAGACGTCAGCAATGCCCTCACGCCCGCTGAAATTAAAGAGGTTCGTTCCCTTTCTCGTCCCGAACAAACGCTCAGAGACAGAGAGAACGACAGAATACGCTGCTTGATAAACTAATTTATCTTCCTGGTTGATCGGATGCACCAGGCGCTGGATCTTCCGTCGATCAAGTCTCATCGGTGGAGGATTCAACCATGTTCAGCAGTAACGGGTGAAAACCTGGTCGAAGGTTTAGATTGGGTCGTAGAGGATGTAGCGAGCAGGTGTGCTCTCTCAGCATCTCTTCTTCTTGATTACCGAGTGCTCATACATCGATTGTTTCTTTCTTTCTTTTTTCTTCTCTTTCTTATTTCTAGGTTGTACTATGCCAACGAGCAAACGAAAATGACTGCATAAAGAAAACGAATGAACCTACCTCCCAATGTTTATCTTCAAAGAGTGTAAAAAACAGATTTGGCCCTGTACCTCTTCCACTGTTTCCTGTTCATCGACACCAATCACATCATAGCCGAGAGACAGACAGAGACGGAAAGAGTCCGTACTTTGTTGGTCTAGTCAAACGTTGACCTTTTGTTTCTTTATTATACCTTTGCTCGTGTGTATACCCCCCCTTCAGCGTCCATATAGCGTATCTATCGTTTGTCTTGATTCTGATCTTCTATTCGTCTCTATAGATTATATGAACTGTGGGTTGGTTTGAAACTTATAGGACGGAATCTTAGTTTGTACAGAAGAATATATAGATGTATGAGCCACTGCCTGTATGAATGATGAGGAAACCACCAGGAAAATATTGTAGAATATGCATTGGTCCATCTGTGAGGTGTACGAGATGAATACGGAAAAGACGATAGATACAAGGAAGGAAAAAATGAATGAATGGGGCAGATAGGTTGGTGATGGATCTATCTAACTACAGGAAAAGTGGCCGAGAGTAACTTTTCGTATTGTTGGGGAAGATGCATACTAGATCATTCCGTCGATCGTTCGAGCCCAAGATAACGGTCGAATGGTCATCAGGAACATCATTCACAACGTTTCGAGATTAAAGAAGGAGAGAGAGAAGAAAAGAAGGACGAACCTTAACATCCCTGAATCAAAGATAATTTCTCCAAATACTAATTCTGGCTTCACAACCTCAAATACTCTTGGTCCTGCACCACGTTTGGTTGGTAGACCTGCTAATGTTTCTGGATGAAGATCGGTGTCGCGCAAGAGAAGAAATGTTGTCCCGGCAGGAAAAAGATGATGTGCTTGCATTTGAGCCGATAGCGTCTTTCTCAACGACAAAAACTGGTTTCCTCCAGATGAGAGGTGAAAGAGAACAAAGAAGAAAGGTGCGCGTGAGCTCCGAATCAGGCTTGCTTCGGGATAGCACAAACATTGACAACCTTACCCAATCCTCTTCTCGTTGTCTACCCTCCTGATCGATCCAATTCCCCTTTCCACCCAATTTGAATCTTGCCAACCTACCCAGTAAGCCATCTACACCTTCGTTCCCCGTCGACTCGGTTTCCGTTCCCTTGTTGTGCATAGCGTAGCTTAGCCAATCCACTACAGATCGAACATCCCGAATACTACCTAGACTTAGACGAGAGACAAGATCGTAGGAGAGGACTATGGAGGTGATGAATCCTTTGGACAATTGGGATAGCTCAAGAGAAGTAATGCATCTGTTGTTTTGTGCGCATTAAGGTCAAGCAGCCGTCAGTGCCATGAAAGAAGACAGTGAACCCTAAGGCAGGACAAATAAACAAAAGACAAAGCGAACGGACGGGCAAGCGAAAGCCCACACCTTGACCTTCCTACCCACAGGCAACCCGGAGTCTTTCACCGTTTCTCCATCATCTAATCCAGCCCATATCATACCTAACATTGCTCCGGCGCCAGCTCCCAGAGAATGCCCACAGATTTGCAGGCTGTACCCTTCGTTGGCCTCCAGAGCCGTTCGGACGGCTTGATGGAGCAGTCCTCGAGGAGAAGCCATTTGGCGAGCTACAGCAAGAATTCCAGAATGAACCAGATATGATTTGAGAGGTGAAACCGAAGATGATGAAGAGGCCGGAGTGAAGGGTGAGGAGTCGCAAGTCAGGTCTATAGCCAACTGGGTAGGACAAGTAGCACAGTCATACATCAGTGGTGGGTTCTTCAATGTGTTGAAAAAAGAAACAAAGATGATGTAGTAAACTCGACCGGACCTCGTTCAGGGACATGGTCCCTCTCAAAGCCAGCACAACCTCTTGTCGCCGATGATCTGCGATAGGAAAAGTAAACAGACAAGAGATAAGATAGGAAGGGAGATGAATATCGAGAGCGCAAGACCAAGGATAATGGCAAAACAGACGAACCAGTGAGGATCCAAAATCGAGGAAGTCCCTGGACAGATTGAAGAACCGCTCTGGAGACCTTTGATCCTATTCCAGCTGTTTGCGCATTCAAGAGTTCAACAGATGCTGCTGCTGTCTCCGGTGTAGTAGGTATATCTGTTGATTCCATAGATATCTCGTTTCCGGTATCTATCTCTGCGTAATGCTCAACTAGTGTACCAAGAAAAGAAAAGAAACAAAAGAAGCATTCAACCAAGGCCCAAGAATCATCAGCAACGAAAATTCTAATCAACCAAAGACGACGCGAGTACTTACAGATCGTCTGATCATGTTTCCCCCAGACAGTATCCCAGAAACCAGGTCCAGACTTCTTGGGTTTCTCTTTCTCCTTTGTCTGTTCATTCACTTTCTTCTCGGTTTCTGCCGAATTTTCTTTGACGGGAACAGGAACGCCAAAGAATAAGAGTCCAGACCCTCCATACGATCCTAGACAGATCCTCGAGAATCTCAGGACGTTTGTTCTGAAAGATGCTTGTGGAGTCTGACCGAATTCCGCTGTCGATGAAGTTGCTGAAGATGAAGGAGAAGGCGGGGGCCGTTTCGTGCCGACTTCTGCTGAGATGACACAGGAGGTAAGGCTGCCTCCTAAGAGTGGAGCAGTGGTTTCCTCAGTAGCTATCACTTTGACCTTTTCGTCCTCCTCATACTGAGCCTGAGTTCCCGCCCTCTCTTGCGGAACGCCTTGTTCACGATCTGCCGGAAATTCATATGGCGGCGGTGGCGACGATGGCGACGATGGCGAAGGCGATGAGATCGACGATGGCCCTTCTACTGGCCTTTCACCTTCCCTGTGTTCTCCCTTGAGGCTTTCTTGATTGAGTCCTTCCCACTCTCTACCGACATCGATCTCTCTCAAACCAGACAACAGTCTCTTGTCTCCCCATCTACCAGCCGTCACAGCTTGTAAGCCAGCCCAAGCACTGATCGATGTGAGCACGCCTGTCAGACTATATTTGACTCCCTCTAGACCTTGGGTCGGATCGTTTAACTCTCTTTGGACCAGCCTGACGAAAGCGGCCAGAGAGAATCCTTCTTGATCTAACGATCGATCGTCAAGCGAGGACGACGATGAACGAAAGAAGAACGGCGAGACCTCGGCAGCTGTTGAAAGAGCAGAGGTCGTTAACTTTTGGGTGAGAAGCAGGGGAGTGATCGCTAATGCTTCGATTAGGTCGAAAGATGAGGTCGTGGCTGCTTGGAAGAATGTAGATGTCGGCCCGGCCATAAGGTTGGTTGTCGGTGGGGCGAGAGAGAACGTTTGATCGAGAACGGTGCCTGCTACGGTAGCGAATCCGGAAGATACCTTCCTTGCAATGCCGAGCTATCATTGATCGGATACAGAGTGGATAGAAGAATGAGACATAGATGTAGGATGAGCGAGAAACCCGAGACAAGGTACAATCTATGCCATCACAGAGAGAGAGAGAAGAAAGAGAAGTAAGAGAAGGAAGGACGGAAGGGAGAAAGGTGGCCGGCACCGGACATACACCAAATCGAGTCCCTTTCACAGCAAGACCTATGCCACTCCCAGCGACTGAGGACGACAGATTGAGTGCGTCCTTAGCGTCCATCTTAGTAGTCTGTGATGTGTGTGTGTGTGTGTGTGTGTAGAAAGAAGAAGAAGAAGAGGAGATGTAAAGACAAAACGAAGATGATGGGCGTTGATGACGAAAGAGAAGCGAGTTCGGACAAAACCGGTGAGCGATAAGATAACGAGAAATTTCCCCAAGCCATACACACAACGTCTCTATGGAAAACCATTCATAGTGATCAAAACAACAGAGAGCAGAGAGAGAAAGAGAAACTAAGAAGAGAGAAGCCCTCGAGTGGTCTACAGGCAGGAACGAATCAAATCTTAATGATTGGCCGCTTCAAATGCGCTTCTGGCAGCTGCAACCCTTCCACCAACCGGTCTCCTTGCCGGTCCTCTCGGTTTGGCAAACCCGTTTCCTCCAGAACCCGAGGATTGATTCAGACTGAGAGGCGTCGACGAAGGAAGCATACTTGTGTTTTCTGTAGTAGAGCCAGAGAAGGATGAGGCAGACGCGTTCGGAGCGACGCCTGATGGCCGGGCTGGTGCTGGAGTCGGGACAGAGAAAGACCGGATGGGATTTGAACTGATGAGAGGCTTGATCTCGGAGAAAAGTTCAGACTCGGTCAGTGCTTCAGGCTCAGAAGATTCGATCTAATGAGGAAAAAAGAAAAGAGGGGTGGTAAGCTGGGTTGGCTGTCGTTCAACAAATTCGAATACTCTGTCACCTTACCTTCTTGCCGACTTCAATTCCGACCTTGACCTTAACATTGGCAACCAAGCTGCCAACACTACTGGAGTAGATCATTCGCATCTTAATCGGGGATTTTGGCGGGCAGGTATATATGAATATCACGATCGGACTCGACTCGGCTGGCGCGTCCTTTGGTTGATAAGAAAAGAAAGTGTATTGTGGGGACGACGGAGGAAGATGGGAGTGCAGTTGGGCCAGTGTACTGGACTCGTTGACGGCCAGTATCAAATCAGTCGGTGATTTCGGATCTATCGTCTGTGTGTACATGGGTATGTGAAGTGAAGATAGGTAGAACAAGATGAAACCATTAGCTTTCTGAATAAGAATCAAAAGGAATGTATGCCCTGCTAGGCCGATATGAGGAAGGGAATATGAAAGAAAACAAAGAGGAGCTTACTAAACCGACGAGCTTGCCGTCCTGTTTGAGTCCTTCAAGAGCCTGCTCGATACCTTCTCCCCAGTCAAGTCCTTTGCCGACACCCATGACACTACTCAATGGACCCGCTCCCCCTCTAACGCCTCCGCCGGTGCCTCTCATCGAGTCTTCCTTTGAAGCCTCGTATTCGGCCGCTCGGACTTCCGCCAATGCTTTCTCCCTTTCTGTAAGCGGCTTGGGAGCTGCGAGAGCTGCGAGATGGAGCTCATACCCTCGAGGAGTCAGCTCAGAAGGTGAAGTAGCATGAATGGTGTCGGTCTAGAGTTTAACACAGGGTACAGCAGGTCAAGCGAATGTGACGTAACGCGACGACATGGGATCAAGTAAGAACAAGACACCTATCAAAGAGAGAGAGAGAGAGAGACACTGACAAAATTGGTCTCTCCGAGAGCTTTAACGAGTCGAGACTTGCTAGACGAATAAAGCATCTTCTCTCTAACCTTGGCAGCATCGGGCACCTGTTTAATCGGATGAATATCAGCTCTCCATCTGATTAATTGAACCCATCATTCCATCTGTATACCTAGCGGACAGATGATATATACATATATATATATTATACATCAGAACGAATTTCAACAAGAGACTTACATAAGTGATAAACAGCCAGCCATTGCTTCGATCGAGTTTGTACAGTAGATAGCAAGGTTCTGTAGTCGAGATCTGAGCATTTTCTTGGATGAGAGCAAAGTCTTCCTTGACGGATCCTCTGGGTGGAATGGAGGCTACGAGTACGGCCTGTTCGTCCTGAATCGATACTTTGATGAGTCTGACTGGATTAGAATCAGAAGAACCATTGAAAGCCTGAAGTATGGACTGCTGTACTCCCATGATAGATAGACTAAAGCGAGAGTGTACCGAACAAGATGAACGAAAGATGGAGATGGAGGTCAAGATGATGAAGATGAAGGAAAAAAAAGATGGCTCGCCTTCTCTATCGTTGGATGATGGCAACAAAGATGTTGTGCGTTCAACCTCTTTCTGCTCAGATCTCTGTCTCATTGAGTGTTCTTAATGAAGCCAACATGTATACTGGCGGTATAGGGATGAGCGCATACAATGTTTATCCTATCTATCTTGCTCCCATCCTCATCGTTGTCGGTCCATGTTCAACCAGACCAAGCTCATCATCTCCCTGAAGGATCAACGTTCTTTCGGGTTAGAGTTCTCCTTCGTCCTTGCTGCTATGGTGATCTGTTTCTATGCTTGAACTCTGATCTTTTCTACTTTGCTCTCTTCACCTCACTATCTCACCATCTCACCATCTCGTCATTTCACCACCACCACCACCACCACCACCTGCTCACCATCATCATCCAGTCCACCTAGCTGTCCACCCAGCAGCTTTCGCGCCCTCGACCGGAGTTTGAATCTTTCCCACCTCGAACATCGTCACCTCTCAAACCCAAGAGCTGACTTTGATTGAGCAGCCACCATCAGACTCGACCAGGAGAGCCAAAGATCGAGTTGACCTTGTAGTTCAATGTCTCTGTGTTGTAGATCATCAAGGCGCTTGTCTTCTTTGGCTTCGTTTGAACGATATGTCATCGTTCAATCCTTCTTTCATACCCAGGGTCGTACGGCTTCGTTAGCGTCGGGAACACGTCCTCCTTTAGGACGGCCTCTTGGTTCTTCTACCTCAGCGTTCTTATCCCATCAGTTCTCTTATAGGTCTTTCTCCCATTCTGTGGCAAGACCAGCAGGTGTTCCTCCGATCCCTTCTTTTCGTTCGACCCCTTTTCCAGATGGCTCATCTTTGAAGGATGACATCCCGTCCGGTCACTCGCATCCACCGGCTTCTTCTTTCCAGCCTCCTGAACCTCCACCTGATGATCCTTCTTCGGCTTCTACTTTGCATTCTTCTTCTTCTTCGTCTTCGTCTTCTTCTTCTTCATCGTCCTCGCCTGAAAATTTTTCCACTGGTTCATCTCTGTCTTCCACACCTCCATCCTATTCTCACAAAGCTCTAATCCAGACATACCCTCCGTCGTTACGCCGATTGGCCTCACTCTTACCAGAGTCTCAGAGCCGGCCATCGAAGCATGACCTACTAAAACTTTCAACAAATTGGTTCGAACGACTCCGTATCAGATGGAAGTGGCTCACCATTAGAGGTTTCAGAAAATTCAATGCTGACGAGTGGAGCGCCCTCGCTAGCTGGATCCTCGTAGGTCATCTCGGTTGGTTGGTCTTGGGGACGACGACTTTCGTCGGCATGGTCCTCTGGACGGCCAACAGTCTGGATCTCCAAGGTTTGTACTTGGTTCTTACATTTTCTTCTCATCTAGCACAAAGAACTTCACAACCGACCGATCTAGTTCTTCCTTTTTGACCGGTTCTCACAGATTACATCGCTCGCGCGCTCTCGGATTACTTTACACAGGGCTCTGGTATAACCGTCGTGTACGTCTTTGGTTGATCTCAATCGCTTCTTTTTCCCTATGGAGATTTTCTGAAACCGTCGGCATTGGATCCATTTTTTGTTCTCTAAACATATCCCATACAGCTTTGAGTCGGCCTTGGTACCTAATCTGCTGAAATCCACCATCACCCTTCGAAACGTCTACATCTCCCGACGACCCCTCTCATCCCCATCCCATTCCCCCTTACCTCAAATCATCCAAGACATTTCTTTGGACGGCGACCCCTCTCTTATTGCCCCCGATCCTGATCCTCTTCCTTTTGTTTCATCCGTCTCGGCAGACGAGGAGGAAGAAGAAGAGGCAGAGGAGGACACAAACTATACGATGTTCGACGTCAATGTCAATCAGATCGACGTCGAGCTCAGTTTCGTTAGCTGGCTCAACGGAGAAGGTCTTGTCAAACGCGCGCTCGTCAAAGGTGTCCGAGGCGTGTTCGGTAAGTGATCCATCCAGTCTTGAGAAGCGTTTGATGTATATATCATGTCTGACGCTGTCTTGATTTATATACTCATCCTCGTACGGCTCCCAGATCGCCGAAACGTCGTGTGGGACCCTTCGGACCCCTGGATTCCTTCTGAATGGAGACATCCAACCCAACCAGGCGACGGTTCTTTCAACCTTTCTTCCTTCCAAGTTGAGGATCTGCTCTGTACAGTTTATCAGCCCGGCGGATTCAGACCGTTCAACGTCAGTATCTTCAAAGCCGAGCTGGGAAGGTTTAGGAAAAAGTGGCTATTCTATGACGTCCTGGTACGTGTTTTGACCCTCTCCTTGTTCACTTCTCTCCTACTCTCGTATACCCTCCGTCGTACCTTTCTCACTCTCTATCAGCGCTAACATGGCACGTCCTGTGATCCCCAAACACAGTCGGCAGACTCGATAACAGGCCAATATGACAACTGTCTCTTTTCGTTACATAAACCTCAACGGATTGGCAAAACTGTGGGAGAAGACCTAAAGGAAGGTCGCTGGCAACGAATGGTAATTCTCTTTCATCCAAGTTTTTCCTACTTTCTTCCTCGATCCTTTTGCCTAAGCATACCTCTTTTTTTTCCTATCCCGCATCTCATAAGGCTCGACTTCGAATCGACGGACTTCCAATCGATCACCTTCAAGGATCCTCCTCCTCTGGTCCACTCGCCTGGATTACCTCTGGAAAACTAGACGGCGTGATGGATGTCAAATTCCCTCGACATCCAGATGACGAAGTTGACTTTACGTCCGTCCTCACTGAAATCATGGGAAACGTCAACGAGATCGCTTCTGGAAACTCTCCACATTCATCTTCATGGGCGTCAGATCAGAGATTGGTAATCAATCCTGGTCAACGACCGCTAGGAAAACCAGCGTTGGTCGCTCCTGCCTCTGGATCATCATCTTCCTCTTCTTCAACCAGGGACTCCAGCCGGGATTCTCAATCGAGCACAGATAACCAAGAGGGCAAGGAAGCTCAAGAAGAAAGAAGAGTCGTGGTGGTCGATGTCGATCTTAGGTTTAGAGATCTCAAAGCGGCTGTGCCTTACATGCCGAGCGAGTTGAGTTATGTTAACGCCGCGCTCATCCGACCTATCGTGGCCTTCATCAAGTTTGTCCCTCTCTCCATAGCCTTGATCTATTCCGGTCCTCTCGTCAAGAGGAAGCGTGCAGGACGTACACCGAGAGCTGACCTTTGTTGACTTTGTCTTCTGTCAAACTTGTTTCTTTCTTTGAAAATGAAAATCGTAGTGCAAACCGGACGCTGTTGCCGATCCAGTGCCAGGTGATCTCGGACCTTAGTGAATTCGATGGCTCCTGGACCGTACGTTGCCTCTTCTTCTTCTTTTCTTTTTTTTTATAACATCTTTCATCCTCTCTTCGATACAATGATGCTGATAGACAATTCTTGCTGATCGTCGTTGTGACTCGATATATCCAGCCTTTCGAGAGTAAGCCTTGATCCCTCTCTGCGAAATCTCACCCCGATCTCGAACGACTGACCAACTCCTCTTTAATTCTTCCTATCTAGCCGGCCTGCTCGACGCCACTTCGAACCAAGTGTACGCAGCCCTTGCACACCATGTGACATCTCAACAAGCGAACCAACAACGGATGCGCTCTGTAGGCGTGTGGACCCTTCAGATGACCGCTGAGGCTGTCGTCAGCGCTGTCAGAGCGGTTCTCCTGCAGAGACAGAGTTTAGGATTGGGAGAGATGAACTTGGATTTGGATCCTCCTTTCTAATGTATTTTCGAAAACAAAAAATCAAAAATATCATACATAAAATGTAACTCGTTCTCTATTTCTTTTGTTTTCCTCTTTACCTCTGGCTCTCTCTTCATCGCTTTTACTCACATACACACACACACACACGCTCTCTCTCTCTTTTGACCTTGCGTCGTTCTGCTCTGCCTTCAAGCACACTACTCCACTCTTCCATCTTCTCGAGATACAATCTTTATGTTCTTCCTATTTCTCTCACCGATCTTCCTTCTCGCTGTCTCAGAAAGAGCACGGACGAAACGAACTGTGCATATGCCGTGTTGTGTTATGTTGTGTAAACGTATATTTATGTACTCTTTTTTTTTTCATTCTTCAAAAACAACGAAAAGGTGATGACAGATCAGAAAGGCACCCTTGTCTCCCCCATCATCATCAACAGAATTCAGGGCATGATATACAACATAACGTCTAATCGATCAAGTAAGGAGAACAAAGGAAAAAAATTATTAGATTAAGTAGGAGCAATTCGTATAAGGATCAGAAGGCTTGAACCAAAAGAACATCATAACGAAAGGTTGGGTCACACGGTTTTTGTAATTAAGCAATAGGGTATCGTAAAGAGGATAAGTGTGGATGTATAGAGATCGGAATAATTTGTCCGAATGTTCTGATTATGATTTGTTGGACCCTGGCTTGTTTATGAGGTATGCGATCGATGGGTTTGAGGATATAGTTGTTTCTAAAAACAATCCGGGAGAGATGAGAGTCATTCTTCCTTGAGGTTGATAGAGATTGCACCGACGTTCTCAGTCGATACGTTGATTTGAAATGGCAGCAAGAAACACAAAGCAAAGTGATGCAAAAGGAAGAACGAGAAGAGAGAAAGAATGAAGAAAAAAAGAAAGAAAGAAAGAAAGATAGAAGGATAGAATCAAACCGAACACCATCCTTTTGCCTGACCCCACTTCATCAACTCTTTTGCCCCTGGTTCGAAGTCTCCGTGTTTCCCCGCCCCACTCAGCATCCTCGTCAACTCTCTTTTCGTGGATTCCATCGATTTGAGTGCTTCTTTCTCACGAGCCGTCGTTATCGAAACGCGCGGTTTGGATCGGGACAATGAGCTCGACCGAGTCGATCGCACAAGAGCGATCGATTCGGGAGATTGAAGAAGAGATGACAGAATGAATAACAACCACTGTTCGTTTCATTGGGCCCCCAAAGAGAAGATAAGAACACGTCCAGATCAGAAACTAGAAGTGATACACAGAAAGGGACATACAAAAAGGTTTGTTTTGGGGAAGAACCCTTCCCAACTTCGATCACCTATATGATTCCGGATCGCTCGGTAAACATCCCATTGTTTGCCTGTTAGATTTGATCATTTCGATCGTCATCAGTACCTCTGCACGTACAACTGCTTATGGTATCGAACGTAGACAACTTACCAACGCCATCGAAAACCTCCTCATCAATAGGCGACCAAAGAATTTTTCCATTGGGCATCTCTACTCTCGACAGTCCAAAGTCGATCAATGTGAATCCAAGCCCAGAGGACGAGTCAAATGGACCTGTGAGCGCGTACGGTTGAGATTCTGTTGGTTCGACAAGAATCTGACCAAGATGAAGATCTCGGTGCTGTCATTTTAACAGGATTTAAAGATTATCAGTCGTTTCGAATGCAGATATAAAAAAGGTTTGATTGATCGATGAAGAAACAAACTTCGAATTTGTGGGTCCTTTCAGCATCGCCTAAACTCTTACAAACCGACCAGAAGACTCCTGCTGATTGGGAAAGTTCGTGCGTCTTCGAAAAGGCGAACGATTCCAAGTCCTTTCCTGCGTACGACATGAGAAGTACTGCATATTGCTGTGAAGCATCGAATACGGCTGTCGAGGAAGAAACAAAGGGTTCAATGATTTTTCGATTTTTTTAATTTAATTCAAGAGACACCATTGTACTCAGCTTGAGGTACTCGAAAATGTAAAAAATCAAAGTAGAAATGATAACAACTTACAGGGTCGGGCGTTCTCACACTGTTCTGGAAATGACTTTGCAAATGCGTCCCATTCCTTGACAAGCATCTTAGGGTACCGACCACACACCACAAATGCACTAAAGTGAAATACATAAATAATTAAAAATGAGGAAGATCAACATTTAGCTAATGCCGATAACAACACGAAGGCTTGAGTTGATTTATAGACACACCTCTTGATTTCACAAAACCCATCCAGCTCGCCAACGAATTTCCCCAGGTTGATCTCCTTTGCGACGTCTCTTGGATCGGACCAAGTGGGTTCCGGTTCAGCCTCCTCTTCCTCTTCTTCGCAGCGCTCTTTCGATTTCCCACCTTTGCCTATCGAGTCTAGATTGACACACTCTTCGTTCGTCAAGAGCGGAATGATCTTCATCACTAACGCCTTTTGCCTGGCAAGCCCCACAGAAAACACCTCTGAATACGTCGCCTCGCCAACTTTATTGAACGTGACCTTTGTCCTGGAGGTTGAGTGAGGGAAAAACCGATGGGTTGCTACAAACTCGGTAAACGAGAGAGGAGGACCGGCTTGATGACAGGCCTCCAAAAGATGATCAATCGGGAGCCGAGCAGAAGATACGACTCGTTCCGCACCAACTTCATCTTCATAACCCAAATCCAAAATAGGATTTGTTGGAGGCGATTCAACCTCGATGAGTGACAGATCGTACTCCTCTTCAACAATTTCATTTGGTGTTGAAGGCGGTCTGATCACGCGTGATATTGGAGGAAGTTTGTCTGGTATCGCAGAAGAAGAAAGAAGCGCGCGCTCGAGTTCATCCTCGTCAATGAGAATTGGATCCAAATAATGATCTCCCAAGCCTGATTCGGGTGAAGAGGCAGGTGAGGGTGGGGTATCCAATATGGCTAGTCCTTTCAAACGAGAAGTGAGCGAAGGTGGGGTAGAATCTTTGGAAGTACTGTATCGGCGGGCCGGTGGGGAGGAAATGATTTGTGAAGAGGGAGGAACACAGATGTTACGAGAGGTACGTTTCGGCTGTGTTGGAATAATTGATTTAGGAGTTGAATTAGAGGCATGAGACAAGGCTGACACAGAAGCAGTTGAATCAATATTCTTCGATGGAACCACCGGTGCGGATTTCGAGGATGATGTTCGTCCCATATCAGAAGGCATTCCAGAGCCTAAAGAACCAGCCGATGATGATCTAGTCGTTTGAAGATTTTCCAATCGTGTCGGTACAGACTTATCCTTTACAGATTTCTTGCCTGCCTTCCGCTCGTCCTTCCCTTGGACGTTCTCCTTCTCTTCAATCTTCCTGGTTCTGGCTTTTTCTTTTACGTTGTCTTTCAACTTTGGCTTTGAAGGTTTGATGACTTTTGAGCTAGACTCCTCATCATCCGTATCAGCCTCCAGACTGTTGAAATTCAACAATCCGAGCTTCGACCTTGCCCTCAAACCCTTTCCGTTCCCGTTGCCTACTCCACCGACCTTGAGCGGAGTGTTTTGAACATCTTTCAAAACTTTGACCGGAGATGCCTGGTCTAGAGCAAACTCGGGACGTGATTTTGTAGGTTTGAATACAGCGCTGGTTCTACTAGGGGATACCGCAACATGCGTTCGAGGGGCGACTTGATAGGTAACGACCTTCTTGAGAAGAGGCGGAGCTGGACTTTCGAGAAAGTCATGATCTCGATGAATCTTGACAACTCGCTATTTAAAAGAACATGCAACCGATATAAAATAGTTCAGAGCTGTCTTTGTATTCGAACGTCGTATAGATACGTTACTGACCCTCTTGCTCTTGCCGTATGTACGGACGCTTTTTGTCTATCAAACATCTCAAAAGAAGGAACATCAGGTTCAGCTTCATCTATCATTTACTTGATAGACCGAAATATTGAAAGATAGACTGATCAATAGACGCACATTGGTTTGGAACATCGTCTACACACGCTTCAACACTTGCTACCCTTACTGTATTGACGACAGAACGATCGTTGACTGTTAGTGGCTAGTCGTTGTCGTTGACTAGATCGTTGTCAATTGGCGTTGACTTCTGAGACGCGTCGAGGAACGCGAGAAAATAACGCGACTGATTTCTCCTTCGGACGCGTTTTCAACATATATCGAAACTAAACAAGTTTATACAACACTATAGATCTGTAGGATCACAAAGACTAAGAGAAGCAGAAAGAAAGAGAAAGAAGAGAGGATATAACAAAAGATCCGTTCAGAGTTTGGCTTTTAAAGTTGAAGGTTGTAACCTCTCGTCTGTGGACCAATCATCAAAGCATGAAAAACAATGAGCATTAAGAAAAACACTAAAAAATTATCATAAAGTAACCACAGAAGATTAAACGTACAGTTCGAAGCAAACTTTTCATCTCTGGGAGAGCTATTGTGTTGTGTCAGTGCAGAAGCATCTACCATCTCTGGTACAACTTCCTTGATCGACCGAGCGCCGAGAAGACGCATGTTCATCTCAAATTCTGTCAGCGGCCAGAAGGACATTGCCACATACAGTGTTGTGGAAGATGGGGACCATTTAGAATATGCGATGGGCCGTTCAATGAGACGAAAGAAAAAATAAAAGTAAGGAGAGAACGAACCGTCCTTGAGAAGTCGGAAAGCATGCTCGACTCCTTCCTGGCCATAAGCGCTGTACGCGTAAAGTAACGGTCGACCGATTCCGACACTCGTGGCTCCCAACGCCACAGCCTTGAGAACATCTGACAAACATACCACAACATAGAACAATGATGAATATTGAGAGCTCAATCAACGTAGATGGAACACGGATGAATATAACGAACCAGAAGCCCTTCGGATCCCACCATCAATCATGATTTCAAACTTTGGGTTTGGGAACAGCTTTCTCTTCTTGAGCTCTTTTACAACTTCAACCAAGACCTCCAAACCAGATCGGGAGGAGTCCAGTTGACGTCCACTTCGGGCCACATAGGTTTGGTCGAACGTCAAACAAACCATGAGGACACTTCTCCAAGCTGAGAGTTGAATAAGGGCAAGTGAAGAGGACGCACCCGTGGTTAGAAAGAACAACCCCATCCAAACCAGCTTCAGCTGCCATAACAGCATCCTATTTGGTGAGCCACAAGTGTAGTTTATATCAATCAACCGTGAATAGTAGCGAGTCTCGAATGCCAAGAGAGACAATCTCCTTGGAGGAAGGTCGAACATACCTCCCAGGTCTGAACCCCCTTTAGGATGAGAGGCACTAATCACACCATTGTCAACCAAGCATAGCATATCAGCTAATCAACTATGCCATAGTGAAAAAAACCCGGAGCAGTCAGAAGATTACTTTTGGTGATCTCTCTGAAAAAAGCCATATCTTTCCAGCTAAGCCCCGGATCGATAAAGCTTGAGATAGCACGCGCGGCTCCCTGGTTTTGTTCGACTGAATCTGATTGTTGAACACTGGCTCCTTCAGTGTTGTCGAACTTTTGACGCATATCTTTCTCCCGTCTACCAAGTTGAGGAGCATCAACAGTGATAAAGAGACCCTGATTTGAATTCAAAATTGCCGAATGGTCAGTCAACCAAAAACATCATTGAAAGGGCTTATAAGAGCGGGGGCGAAGCTTTCACCTTGATACCTCGCGACTCAGCGTGCTGAACAATCTTTTTTGTCTTTTCTCGATCCTTGTTGACGTATCTGGTAGTAAACAAAAATGAAGTCAGATGCAAGAATAGCAACTTGAGGTTTCAAGTTTTACACGAGGGAGAAGAAAGAAGCTACACACAGTTGCATAAATTGGACTTGGCCAGGAATAGCGGCGTCGACGATCTCATCGAATGAACAACTTGCCAGCGTCGGTATCTATGATCGGAATAAGATTCAGTCATCGTCCCGCCCAAAGCCAACGATGAAAACCGCGAGAAAAAGATGCACCATCTGAATAACACCGTGCTTGCCACCCGCTCGGGTCAAGTTTTTCTCGCCTTCTGGGTGTCCAAGTTTTCCAAGTGCGGTAGCAGTAATCTGGATAGATATGCATTTACCATAATCAGCATGGAGTATAACACAATGAAAGCACTGAATGTATATGAAAATCAAGAGAACTAACGTAAATTGGCATACTGGACTTCTGCCCTAGAATAGAAGTAGAGTAATCCACCTCAGTCTGTAGAGTTTTGTGCCCCAAAAAGAGGAACATGTTATTCATAAGTTGAAATACAATAAGAAATATACTTGAAAACTCACAACATCCCGAAGAATTCGAGGTCGGAAGAAGACTCGTCCGTAAGCCAAATGATTCTCTCTCATCGTGACCTCATCGTCAGCTCCAGAAGAATAGTAACTGTCAATCCTCAGCCCAATCAGTCACATCTCCACTAACTCATGAAGAGATACTAAGATGAGGATTCAAACGTACGCCCAGCCCCGAGGCTCCATAACCTCTCGGGCAATCCCTTCAAAATCGTGAAGACTGAGAACTTCTGCTAACGCTGGCCGTTCCTCCATTTTGAGTCGGCGCCTCATCTCGACCGTGGTTAGTTCCCTACCCAGTAATTTCTGCTCAACTACTCCGGAGATAGACTCGGCCGAAGGCGCAGAGGCTGGCTCCGCCTTGAGGGGTCCGAGTTGTTCTAAGTGGCGGAGCAAAAGGGTACAATATTGAACGGTCCTGATGTACGTAAGTCCGACGCAACCAAAAGCCAACAGAAGAGAGGGTGAAGGATCAACGAACGGTTTTTATCCAAGTACTTGGTCGGAATGTCTGGCGAGTGAATCTCATCAAACTCCTATAAGGATACGAAGTTGTGTGTTTGTTTAGTCACACAACGCTGATTACAAGTGCTTGAATTCAACAGATCAGGTTCGAACAACATACCTCTGTAGCATCCTTTCCAGCATACTACACAAACATAAGAGACGAAAAAGAGTGGAAGGCTCAATTATTCTGTTTGTGGGACCTCACTGGAAAAACTCCGATCACGCCGAATGATTTACGTACTTTGAGTAGGATCTTCTCTCCACCAGGATGTTCCTAAAGAAAAGGTTCATTTTGATGAGATACTCGAAAATCTTTACACAACTAAAAATACGCAATCTTAAACTCACTTCGATAAAGTTAGTAATATCATACACATTCCCTGCAAACATCATTCACCAAGATCGATAGACATAGGAGAATCAATATCATTTCAGGGCTTGAATCGGCCTACCTCTTTCCGATGAAGATCGACTAAGCAAAAAAGAAAAAAGAAAAGAAGAGCGACTGGAACGTACCATGTATAGTAATCCAACAGTCTTCCTTGGAAGAATGTTTAGCAAGCTCTTGAGAAGTCACTCCTTTGTCTGACATGATGCTAACTTGACGAAAGTGGGAAGATTACAAGAAGTTGAAGTGTGGATGTGAGAGAAAGTAGCAGGTATTTCCTTCCCTAAGCGAATCCACGATTGCCTAATTAACACTCGGTCAAATCCGGGAACTTCGGCAATCAAGTGTACCGAGGTTTACCGAGGTCACGTGTCATGTTCAATGTGGCAATTGATTGTTGCTGTGCAAATCATTCAACCTGTTCCTCTTGATCATCTCAATCGCATCTTCTTACCTCATCGTTTCTAAGAGAATACAAAAGCGTGGGATAGACTATGTCTTCAGGGTTTCATCATGGCTCGGTGACCAAAGTAAGGCTCAGTATTAAATTTGTTGATCAGGGTGCTATCTGCTAACATCATGTAATCTTCTTGGTAGTTTTTGATGGTTTCTGTAGGCCTTACGTCTCTGGCTGTGTCGGTTGCCCAAGTCAAACAATATGTTCCGGTCATTTTGAGTCCACACTTGACGAAACATCATCAAGTAGGCGTATTTTGTAATTTACAATCGTCCTCGTTCTTTCAGTGTATATTCACCAAGAAAAGGTACTTTTGAAATTCAGTTCTGGAGACTTTTGATTCAACCTATGTGTTACGTCAACATGTCGGAGCTGGTCTTGTTCGAGATCCTTATGTATACGGTGTCGAGACATGTCGAACGAGCATACGGCTCTCGCAAATTTGCAGTCAGTCATACTTTTTTTCAAAATAAAATAACAATGAAGCGTACCAGGGTCTCATATAGTCCATCTTGATTCTGCTTTTCATGCGATCAAGTCTTTCATTTTGCTGGCTGCCGTACTCTCAAGCGTATTTTCCTTTCTCTTTTTATTAGCGACCCACCGAACCTTTGGTCTCAACGTCATCCATCCTGGTCCTACCTCAATCTTGTTCGCCATCTTGTTTAGATACGGACGGCTTGTTCCAGATCTATACACCATCCGGGTTGGTCCTATCGAGTTGGGCGACAAGGTTTTCCTTTATGGTCTCTCCACTCAGGTATGTCGGCCTCTCTTTCATATATTTTCCTCATTTCCTCAGGATAAACGCGCTAATGATTTCCTCTCATGACTTTCAGTTTCTCTACACTTCTTTTACGCTGCCATTAATTGGTCTATTGACGTCCTATTTAATCGAACACCATCCTCTCCTCTCTCTCTTTAAGATTCCTCTACCTCTCGTCCGATTAGCAACCCGATTCGTCGCACCTCTTCTAGGAAGCACAGTTCCTCCCAAGCGGAGTATAATCGCCTGGCCTGAAGATGACACGAGAAGAGACGGTCCAGGAATCGTGGTCGGGAGAAATTTGTTGGGTAGGTTTAGAAGGCGGATGGGAGTGGAGCAGAGCGCTGGTCCGTCTGCCTCACGCCGATTGGTAGAAAGAAGAACGGCAACGGCAACTGTTTCGTCTTCAGGTTCGGGAGAAGACCAAGTGAGATTGTCGTCCGGCCCTGCGCAGGAGCAGTCAGAAATTCGAATCAACTCACCTAGAGGAGATTCATCGACAGAGAACAATCCGAGTTCAGAGACATCTACGTTGTCAACGCCAATCTCACCGACAGAGCCGTCGACGACTGCTGCCACTATCTCGACGGGGTCCAGAATGTCTCACTGGGTTGAAAATCTGAGCTCATCCAATTCAGTGAGGGCTCCTACCGAAGCGGAGATCACAGAGTCAGTCCGGTGTTTGTATATCTATGACTGCTAATGCATAACTAAATGATCCTTTCACCATTCTCTTTTGATCTTGGAAAATTCGACTTGGCCCTATAGATTGCGAGAAATGTTTCCTAGTTATACGAGAGACCAGGTCATTCGCGCCCTACAGCAAAGGTGTGTCTTTTGTGTTTCTTTTGCTCTTTGTTCTGCCGAAGACAGCTTGTACAACATTCAGTTTAGTTTCTTAATTTATCAACGTTTTCTCGTTAACCGCATGCTTTTTCTTGTGCTGTTCCCAAACCGACCGCTGGAAATAAACAGTGACTTTGACCAGAGTCGAGCGGTTGACTTTCTACTCATAAACCAAGCTTAAAGAGTGTAGTGATAGCAAGAAAAACCTTTATATAACTTTATCATGAACGGTGTATTGGTCTTAAGGCAGAGAAGGAAAGCAAACTAAAGAGGCGTAACCGAAAAAACGTAACCATGCTAGATTATCATAACCATCTGACGTTCTCTTGTTCCTCTCGTCCTTTCGTCCTTTCCATTTGGACCATCACAGATACACAACTTGAATGACCATGGAGGAAGACATTGGGCTACTATCCTTATCAGAACCACCTCCTCCGGTACCTCCAAAGCCATATGCAATAGATAAATTACGTCCGTCAACTAGAATTCCATTCTCACCATCATCTTCGGAGCTTCCGCTTTCCAACGGTGATCATCCAGATGTTTCAGATTCATCAGCTGTGACTGCAAAGAATTCCCTGCCTGTCCATCCATTATCTCCTTCTAGGATCAGAATACAGAGGGCACTTTCTAGATCGAATTCAATTCCTCCTCAGTTTTGTAGAACCCAACGTGGTATATCACAGGATCTCGGATCCGTTAGAGCGGACCCTGCGCTCGATCCGGTCCTCCTTCAGACACACAGGGCGAATTTGAGACGATGGATTGAAGCATTGGTGATCATCAATTTCGATCTCGATATTGGTCCGGTCATGGAGCTGAGTGTACCGGAAAGAAGATGGGGGATTGGAGTGGCCGAAAACATCGCGTTTTCAAGTTTCCCAGATACGAGTTTATTTACTGAAGGTCAACTCTCGTGGAGTTTCAAATTGAACGACGGACTGGGATGTCAAGCTTCGAGAGAGGCTGCATTTGCTCCAATACCCAATGCCGAAGGTCACTCGAATGGGAAGGATAAAGGCGAGGAAGAGAAAATAAATAAGGAAAGGCTCGATCCTAACGGAGGGGAAGGAGGCGGGCAACAGGATGGTAGACTATTTGGATTTGTGTTGTTCTTGCAAAAGAGGGATGGTACAATCAAACGAGGATTCTTCCAAGTAAGTTAATCTCCGCGAGCATTGGTCGTTACTTTCAGAAATCTCTGATCACATTATGTTGTCTTATGTTCTTCTTACTATAACTGGTTTGAAACAACATTGCTCTGGCTGAGTAGAAATCTGTAGTCATCTTAAGCTCGTTACCGTATCCTTCATTTTTCGATCAATTGGTGACCCATCTAGCACCTCAATTTTTTAGCAAAGGTCCATCTGTGCTTGAAGCTGCTTGCCAAGATATTGCTTCGTGGTGAGTTCTTTGCTAACTCTGTCTGGACTCGATATCGTTGATGATAGGGGTCATCTGAAATCTCTATCGGCACTATGTTTCAATCTTTAGGCCCCCACCGACACCTTCCGCCTCTTTATCACTTCCCTTCCTAGGATCTGCATTCAACGTTCAACTGCCATCACCCAACCAATCCACTCAACTCTCTCTAGGGCCCGTCAGTAGAGTGCCCTCTTCAGATAGCTTATCAAACGCAGCCTTACCCTCGGTACCGTCATTAGGACGGACAGTCTCGCCCCATACGGGAGCTTTACGTACAGGCGGTGTCGTGAGTATTTAGAATAAGTCTCTTCTTCAGAAAGCCACATAATAGAGACTAGTTGGCCTGCGCTAACATCTGTTCTTCGGAAACAATGGTTTTTCAGATCTTGGCCTCTCTTCCGTCAATACCACCGCTGACGCTTCTCGGAAAGATTTTGCCTTCAATCTGGCTGATTTGGGAATGCCTCATTCTAGCTGAACCAATCCTCATCATCGCACCAGATCCGAAATCATGCTCTGAGCTTGTTTGGTGGCTAAGAGATTGGATCAGGCCTGTTCGTAGTCTCCTTTCTTCAGTAGTCTCTGTTTCCAGCTTTCATCTAAGCTCATAGGTTTTCAAAAATTTAATTTCAATCCTTTTCCCTCAAATCGTAGCTGCCTCCTTCAGGTGATCTTCGTCCGTATTTTCACATTCACGATGCTTCGTTCTCTCTCCTTGTGAACGCACATAGTCCCCCGGCCGGCGCGATTATCGGTGCGACAAATCCATACTTTAGACAGGCTTGTGTCAGTTGGTCGAATGTGATCACGTTGGGGGACAAGATCAGTTCATAGTTCGTTCCCTATGAGTTTGTTTCCTAGTCGATTATTGACTTGTTGCTGACAAGATTGCCTTGCCCGACCATTCGACGAGCCCAGTCTATCAAAACCTAATGCAGGACCAATTCGCCAGGTCTCCGGACCAAGTTCTGGTAGTGGCAGCGCAAGACCTAGTCCTAGCCCAGTTCCTGCCAAAGCTGCTTTAGTGGAGAGTTTTCAGTCGAAACGGAAGCGACAAGTGTCAAAAGACAGAATATTGTTGAAAAAATTGGAAGCCGTTGTGGCAGCTGGCGAACTCAGGGGTTCGTTTTCTTTCATTTGCTCGTAAAAATCTTTAGTTTTCAATCAGACTGATGGTCTTCGCTCACTAGATTTAGAAGCAAACGATCAAATTCGATTCCATTTCGCCGATTTGACGGAAAAATTCCTGCAGCCGCTGAATCGATATTTTGCCTCTCTCATCCCCACCGATCTGTTTGTCTTTCTCTTGTTGCCTTTTTCGACATCTCTCTTTTCCTGTTCTAACCCCGCTTTCACTCTTTGACATTCCATCTCATCAAACTCAAAGCACGCCAGACAATTCGAATCAGTTGCCTCCACTAAAACCGTTTTCTTCAGCGTCGTTCCTATCTTCTTTGAGAGCGCATGGATCGGCTCTTTCATTCAGAAAGTCAGGGTTGGGTTCGACATCCGGATCTGCCCAAAGTTTTTATGATGCGTTTTTGAAGAGTAGTACGTCCCAGCTTTCTTTGTCTCCCCTTTGCATGTGTCATCCGTTCTGGATTCTTTTCTCCGTCGTAAAAGAGGGCAAAGTTGGCTAATCTTTTCCATCTTTTCCTCCGCTATGACCAAAAAGAAAATTTTGGCGTTTGGCTGGCCAGACGGTGTGATGAAGCCAGGGTAGAATGTGAGAAACGAGCAAGAGCAGCCGGCTGGGCCCCTAGTTAAAAGTCTTCTCTTCTCCACTTTTGTTACTTTCTCGGTATTCCTACAACAACCTATCAGCTCAATATCCCCGTCGAACGTTGTTTGTTCTTTGTCCGTCCGAAGCATATTACTTTTCTTTCTTCTTCTCTATAGACCACGCCAATGTATTCTTTCTACACAAGACACGATTGTTTGTATTCAATTTTGAAGAATCTTGTAGACGTATCACATCATATTATTTTTATGAAGGGTAAATTTTTTTTGAATGAAAAATTAAAAAAAAGACAGCCAAAGGGTTTTTACCACATAAATCTCTGCCAGGCCTCAGGTTCAGAATCCCACTTGAATTTGACTGTCAAGAAGACAGCCAATGTAAGGATGTTGATGAAAATGGATGATACAAGCTCGGCGAAAATTGTTCTGCGTTTCGTTCTATTCACGTCTGTCGCGGCCGTCTTCATTCTGGGTGTAGGAGTTGACGGAGTATCGTCCACCAATTTCGACAAAGAAGTCGCCGGAGGAGAAATCAATGGAGGAGAGGGAGAAGCCAATATACGAAGGATGGTGTACGGAATGAGAAAATATCGAGGCTCGATCAAAGGGGAAGGCGTCAGAGTAAGAAGAGTAGCTGTGAGTAAACCCAAGACCGTCAATGGAGGTTGTGTTCGAACTTCCCCCCCCACAGAGTCAAGGAGATACACAGAAGAAAGACCTGCAAGTTAATCACAATGCGATGAATCTGATGAAGGAAAGAAGACTGGGGTACAAACAAAGTCTACCGGCCCATACGATCGCGCAGCCTACGTATCCTACGCCTAGTAAAAACCTCGCTGCAGGAAACGGATTGATGACTCGCCGCCAAACATAGAACGCATAATGCCGGTTATCCGCTAAGAGGAAAGGGTGAGCAATTCTATAGTTCGTTTGCCAGTCGACACGATCAGGAAAGAAACAAGAGTTTCAGTTGAGAAAATAAAACAGGGAAAGATAAGGCAAAAAAATGAAGGAAGAATAAAATGACAAGACGGACGTAGTATGTTTGATAGCCAGCATCGTTATCCTTGTCAACACACTGGTCGTCAACGCTTGTCTTTTCTCCCCAGATGATTATATATATAAAAAAAGGAATCAGTCAGATCCCTTCCTTGAAAGTCGTCGGGCTTAAACGAGAAGAAGAAAACCGCTTCGAGAAGAGAAAACGGAGGAAGGACCAACCGGATACCACCGAATCCATCCTTGATGGTCCTTTTCACGAGCTCAGTCACGCCCCTATCGAGCAGAATTGGCCATCCCAGTACAGTAGCAAATGCTAAAAAGTAGCCTAGTTGAGGAAAATGTAGCGTGGCTTCGTGCATCTCTTTATGACCTGTCGAAACGATGCGTTGTTTAGCTCACAACTGATTCCATAACCAGGGGCAATTTGAGAATCGAATCGAGTTTTCACGAACCGAGAACGATTCCTTCGTTCCAACGAATAAACCCTCCGAAAGCGATCAGAGTGGGTATATACGGTACTGCCACTGGCATCAACTCTCTCCAAGAGGACAATATTCTTGAGGGGATGTTGAATGTTTCTTTGAAGGTTTCTTCTGAATGTCATGTTGAGTCAGAAGACAAGGACTTTTAGCAGGAAAGGATGTAAAGCGGGCGTGGTCATTACCTAGCGTGAGTTTATCGCTCTCCTTCTCAGCGTGTTGACGAGTTCGCCCATTGAAAGCTGTGGCCCGGACCTTTCCCATATCCTGAATGACATCGAGCTCGTTGAGAATTGAAACCGCCGAGATGAAAATTACCCAGATGATGTTCGTTTGTCTAAACGTTAACGAAAGGAGCCCCAACTGTCAACCAAATGGAGTCGTGCTTGGCCTGATGTTAGCTCAAACTAAAGCTTGATTAAACATTCACAGAACATGGCAGATACATACCAAACTGGAAGTCCAAAACCTTTGTTTTCTTGCTGTTCCCCAACTTAGAAGGACAAGGGCGAGGGAGCCAAGATCTGTGTAGTACAAGTGACCAAAGAACCATGTAACCGGAAAGAGCGCGATCGATACCGACTCCAGATTGCTTGTCGAATTGCTCGCCTTAACCGGAGCAGAAACTGACGACTTTCGAGATTTGAAAGTAGAGAGAACGAAACGAATAATGACAGGAAGGAGAAGACATAGAATGAGATTTGTTCCTCGTAGATATGCAGTTGTACAACTGATCTGAAATATTTTTGCCGGTATCACAGATAGAACGTAACTGAGCATCCAAATTTCTTTATGTCAATCGTCGGTTCATAAGAAAAAGAAATGAACGTCATCTAGTAACTAGACCCGCTTACGCATAAGACAAACTCACAGACCAGGAGGAGTCGTCAACTTTGGATCCCAGGTAAAATAGTCTCCAGAACAATATCTCTGAGCTTGCGGTACATGAAAGATTTCATCCTATCATAGCCATCAATGACGGGCATAGCCGACTAATCAGTCAGTCTTACGGATGAATGACCGACGGAAAGAAACAGATGACGAAAGAGCAAACCATATATGGGTCTGGCAGTTCAGCTTGAACGAGAGCAAAGGCCAATATTGTAAAGGCTGTGTACAACCCGTAGGGCGAGGTGAATGAGCCCATCGCTGAGAGATGATGGATGATGGATAAATGGATGATGTTGACTAGAGAGAAGATGCAACGTTGCAAGATTCGCCAAACATTACGTAAGCTAAATTTCATTGGGTCCTTTCTTCAGACCCACCAACTGATACCTACACCTATGTCTAAAAGAAGGCAAGGTGACCGAGAGTGTGTATGTTATAGATCTTTGTTCAAGGCAGAACAACAATGAAAGGTGGTTTGTAGTTGACTATTGTGCTAAAAGAAAGACACGAAAGATGTTCATTT
Organism: Phaffia tasmanica; assembly: GCA_014825565.1. Classification (NCBI taxonomy): domain Eukaryota; kingdom Fungi; phylum Basidiomycota; class Tremellomycetes; order Cystofilobasidiales; family Mrakiaceae; genus Phaffia; species Phaffia tasmanica. Next base: position 41,686 of record MVAI01000057.1, on the reverse strand, counting down.
GACAGATTCAGTTGCCTTCAATTGAGAATGCTAGAAAGACCTTATACTCTTGCTCTGCAGTATCCTCAACTTGGTACGCTGATTGGGTTTCCTCTATGAGTAGTAGTGTCTAAATCAGAACTAAGAAGCAAGAGAGGTAAGAATACACATCCTGCTAGCTAGATGTTTGGGGATGCCTCTCCTTGTTTCTTATTAGTCGTTCATCAAAACTAATTTGACTGCAGATGAAATGGGCTAGCTGATTGAAAAGCGCTGCAGTTTAACCAATTCGGAAGGAGACGATACAGGAAGTCAACCCAATGAGAATGACCGCGATCTCTCAAAAGACTGAGAGAATGATTCTCATACTGATACCAAGCCCATCCAAAAGAACTTGAATAGGTCAGGATGAAAGCATATAGCATTGAGATAAACGTTTATCATTTGTCCGAGCCAATGAACAAATAGCAAATCAACGACCGTTGATAGAGAAGCTCGTCTGAATCCAGCCAATGAGGTTCTCTTTTTCTTGTTTTCTTCAGGAGACTACGGAGCACTGAGAGTTATGTCGGAGAATAGAATTGGTAGCACGGGATTGGATGGTCATCATCCAAAAGGAAACTTTAGCTTAACTAGAAGCAACGCTTCTGATGAATCCCTCACGGGGAACAAACTATCAGCATACATTCAAATGAACGTCAGTTTATCAGCTGGGTCATGTTTGCCACAATAAATCAAACAGAAAAAAAAGAATTAGTAGAAGTCAACTCGGTCGTAGTGTTCATACTTGAGCCAAGAGAGATGTATCCGTTAGCGGTGTTATCAGCCAGTCAAATGTCGTCAGAAGAGCTAGTCTAACGAAATTTCTCAAACACGAAAAAGAGAAACTGTTGAATCAGAATCAAGAATGGAGGATGAACTCTGAAAAAGCTTTTCTCCTGAATCTCAAGGGTGAAAATCTACCGATATGGGACATGACCATTGGATGTTTCGACCTTGTGGGTCACATAGGCCATCCTGTTCTTTTCATCCTGAGGCTTTTCTTTCTATCTAATCTAAATTTATGGAAACATGTTGTAGATCTATATCGCTTTGTTAATTCATGCCTCCTCTATTTTTACCTATAAGCAAGATCTACACGAATCAGCAGCCAAAGCATAAAAATCAATCCGATTATATCTAGACGGTCGAACCCCGGGATGTTTACAATCAAATTCGAATCTGGCCTACTACCATTGGCTGTACGGTGAAAATCATTCTCGGACATCTTCATTTGTTGTCTCGTCTTTTTTTTATTTCTTCTTCCGTTCTTTTTCTTTTTAAAGAAGTCCATTCTTCTTGTTCTTGATTTTGTCCTTATCCTCGTCCTTGTTTTTTTTATATCATTTGTTGCTTCTTACTCTCCTCTTTGTCAGACCACAACCTCTCACTCTTATATCTCGTTCAATCAATGTCATCACCATCAGCAGTATCGTCGCTCTCTCCAGAGACAGACTCGGATGCAGAGCCGATAATCCCGGTCGTCGGAAAGCCAATGCCTCAACGTGTTCTCCTTCAAAGACAAACGGGTACGGAGATGAAAGACGTCTCTCACGAATTCACAGAGACCCAAGTGGATGAGTACAGAGAGCAGGATAGATTCTTGCCTGTAAGCCCTCTAGTTTCCTTTTGACAAATCGAAAAAAACGAGAGATTGGTTTGAATCACTCTTGCTTCTCGCTAACTTTTGCCCTCGTATGTGATGTATATTCATATTTAGATAGCAAACGTAAGCCGGATCATGAGGGACTGTTTGCCTCCATCAGCAAAGATTGCAAAGGAATCAAAAGAATGCCTTCAAGAATGTATGTTGGCTTGAACTACCTCCCTTTTTTTTTTTTTTTTTTTTTTTTTGTGAAATTAATTTGACCCTGTTTCACCCACTCACCCACAACACAGGTGTATCTGAATTCATTGCCTTTATAACCTCCGAAGCATCCGAACGATGTTTAGATAACAAACGAAAGACGATGAACGGTGAAGGTTCGTCCGAATCCCGTCTTCTCAGCCTCTCTTGATGTTTGCATGTGACTCAGGTGTTTCGTCGTTTTCCTTTTGCGCTTATAGATATCTTGGAAGCGATGAAAGCATTGGGTTAGTCATGAATATTCATCTAGATCTCTGAAAGACGAATCTTGAATAAATGCTCAACTAGAGTCTTCGGAATCCTTCATTTGCTTCTAGGTTTTGACAACTCGGTGGAAGCCTTGAAAATATACTTGGCAAAATACCGAATGGTCTGTCTTTTCATCATTCTGTCCTGGTCTTTCTAATTCATGCGCTCTTTGGTTGGCTAGAGTTTCTTGTTTAACAACTCTTCATTTTTATCCTGGGCATTACAGTCTCAAAGCGAAAAACCTAGACGGTCATCGACAAGAAACGGTCGGTCGAGTTCTGGATCTACTATTAAATCGGGCTCCAAGAGGGCAAGAAGGGCGGTAGATGGCGGACAGGATGTCGAAGATGATGATGCAGAGGATGAGGAAGACGAAGAGGACGAGGAAGAGGACGAGGAAGAGCCGGAAGAAGAAGAGGATGAGGAGGCCGAAGAGGACGGCGATGAGGGTGAGGGGAATGATGAGGCCGAGGTTGCAGAGGGAGACATATGAGTTGACGGACAACATCAAGAGGAGGAAAAAAGGGACAAGACGGAGAACAGAAGAGACCAAAACGCCATTGAAATGAGGAGAGAAACGACCTCCAAGTAGGTCTCGTCAATTCTTTGGACAACCTTTCATCTCTACTTTCTCTTGTCACTGTACGTTATCTCCATCTGTCTTGAACATATCTCCTCCCAAAATAGGTCGAACATGATGTTGATTTTGTCTCACTGTTGCGTTCTTCCCTTGTTTTAATTATTTTTTAGATAGATTAGATGAAGCCTCATCAAGCCCTAGATGTCCCAATGGCCAAGTCACCCATTCGGACAGCATTCCCCACTTACATGGTCTTTGTTTTTCACTTTCCATTCTTCCCCATTATTTGCAAAAACGAGCATTGATCGCTCCTCGCACTTCAATCCCGAACGAGAAACCTCTATTCAATCATATTATTGGCTACTGGTCTTCATCGTTTGAAGGTCAGAATAGAAGCTAGGCAAGAAGGAGGAGGAAGGGGAGGAAGAAGAGAAGGAATAGATGACTTAGTCATTGTATTATCTTTGTTGTATCGATTGCTTGCTATGCATGAACTTTATGGAACTTTTCACAAGGATGCACACAATTGAGTTTGAGTTTGAGATTTTGCTGATTCTGATGATGAAGAAGAAAGACGATCGAAGGGGATTACTGATCAACAGTTCAACATCTTGGGTATATCTGGGGTATTGTTCTCAGTGTTGGATCACCTTCTGCTTTGTCACCGTGATTAATCCAATTATTAATCCCATGTTTGTAAGGATAGGCGTTCAAAAATATGTTCAGGATGATCAAGACGACCAAGATGACGACAATGATGATGCACTTGCTTGATCAGCAGTTCGCCAGATAGTGTTAGCGATCCCTTATATAAGTTGATGTCTTTCTCTTTGCCTTCAATTCTCAATCTATCCCATCGACCTTTAGTTAAAACATCAACCCAAGAGATAAACAATCAATAAAGAAATCTTCTTCTATCATAATGTCCACGACAGAGACTCAAGCTCAGACAGTTGCTCCGTCTGTTTTCATAGTTGGTGCATCCGGTATGCTTCATCTTCATTCACTTTTGAACTTGACTTTGAACTGCTTTATATGCTTGATATCCCTCAGTCTTATAATGTGGTTTTGATTTGATTGATACGTAACCAAAACAGGCTATATCGGAGGCGCACTCTTGGTAGATCTCATTCACGAATACCCAGGAGGCAAGTTCTACGTTCAGTATAGAAAAGATGAGCACAAGTCTCTCCTTGAGAATCTTTCATCTAACATCGAGACTGTGAAAGGTATGCTATTTCATATGTATGTTTATACTTCACCTCTGATATTTAGTCGATGCTCAATTGATATTGTTGGGAATGATCCGAGGAATCTAGCTACCTTGCAAGATCATGAGATTCTCAAGCATTATGCGTCCATCGCCGATATCGGTAAGTCGATCTTCTTCTACCAACTCTTCTCTTCGGTCTATTCCGCTCAAGTGACTGATCATCTTGATAAATATCTACAGTCATCTCCGCGGCGGATTGTGATGATGTCGGCTCTATCGAAGCCCTCGTCGCTGGTCTCGAATCCGGCTCTGAGAAGAGGAAGCAAGAAAAAAAGTTAAAGGCGGTTTATATCCACACCTCTGGAACTGGTGTCCTGATAGATTTCGACATCCCTGCTGGAGAAGAGGATAAAACGGTTTATGACGTTCGTCTTTCTTCTCTTTCAATCGTCTCTGCTCTCAAACTTCTTTAGTCACTAAGCGCAATTCTTTTGTATCGAAAATTTCAGGATGCTGATCTGAAACAAATAGAAGGAATCCCTCCTCATAGACCTCATCGAAATGTTGATATCATGTATGTTTTGAAGCCATCCTTCCTCTATTCCTCTCAATGTGCTTCCGAAGAGAAATGCTAACAAGCTTTTATTCACAGTGTGGCGAGCGCTCTAGAGCGAGGACACTTCTTGGGCTACATTATTTTGCCCTCCACCATCTACGGTGTTGTTCGTTAATCACTCTGTCTTTTCAATGCTCTCATAAGTCTTCAGAGATAGCAAAAGCTGAACGAGCGTTTCATTCCCTTTCGAACGTGCAGGGAAACGGACCGATTAATACAATCTCACTGCAGCTCCCTGCCTTGGTTTACTATGCGTTGACCCAAAAACGATCCGCCTTTGTCGAGCGTTCGTTTTGAATCCTCCTATTTAAAAGAGCATCGAGTCGTTGGACTGACTTGTTTCTGTCCATTGCAATCATTCTTATATACAGCTGGAAAGACCATTTGGTGCGCGACTTGAAATCGTGTCATATTGCTCTGTCTTTCAAGCCTCGCAAGCTAACCGTGACGATGATTTCTTTCTCGACTCTTGTAGGTCCAATGTCCACATCGACAGCCTCATCAAGCTCTACGTTGCTCTCATCAAGCTTCTTCTTTCTCCCTCTGCGCCTCCCCCACCTCATCACGGTTTCTCTCACTACGTGTTTGCAACCTCCACTCCTGGACCTCACTCTTGGAAAGACCTTTCCGCCAAAGTAGGTGACATCCTTCACTCCCACAAACTATTGCCCGAAGGCAAATCCGTAGGAATCACCAGAGACGATTACAAAGCGCTAGATTTGGGTAAATCGGTCAAACAAGGCTCCTTGCAACAGTTCACGAGCGTAGGGAAGAGCTCCAATGCGAAAAATCTGGTAGGTTGGGAAGATAACGAGGTCATCTGGGACTGGTTGGATCAAGACGTCATGGCTTGTGTGAACGAGTGGAAGAAACAGTGAGCAGGCTCTGGGAAGATGCGTTGTGGATCGGACTTTGATATGATTCTTGTCTTGAACAAGATTCATCGTCGTTTTGTAGGTATAAGATCATATATCATGTATGCGTTGAAATTTTTAAAGATGCAACACATTCAGTTGAAGAAGCGAATACCCATCTATTATGAGTACAGACAACAACATTATGGAAGAAAGGGCGAACTGAACGGTTCAATATAAGACAAACTGAAACGCAAGGCAAGAATAGAGAGGATGTGGAAAGACTACCATACGACACCACTACCCAAAAGGAGACCATCCCCTTCCTGCTTGACGGCCTCATATGACGTTCTGATCCACTCTCTTCCATTACCAGCACCAGAGACAAGCTCGGCAGAGGACATTTCGTTCCGGACGACGTTCTCCAATTGGTTCGCTCGAAGTCGACGAGCTGATATGGTTGGTAGGGATGCTGCTGCTTTCGCAGGTCGAAGTGGGGCAACCGCTGCTACTTTGGTGTTCGCCGATGATGTTGTCGTTAATGATGAAGAGGATGGAGAAGAGAGATCGCCCCAGTAGATAGCCTCCACCCGGGCGACCCACTCTTTGGTGGACCATCTCATCTCCACGTCAATCCCTGGAGACCCAGTCTGAACCTGAGCAAGCTGAGTATCTGTGTCCTCCCAAGGTCTAACGAACCCTTCTTCGTCCCTCTTTACTTTGCTCTGCGACTGTTGCTGCTCATTCTGGTTGGAAGGAAGAGAAGAAGGCGGTTTGAGTTGACCTCCTCCGTTGACACACCCCGAAGGACAAGCCATCACTTCCACATAGTCGTACGTCTTGTCCTTCGCCGCCGCTCGACCTGGGCCAGGTCGAGAAGATAATGCAGAACTTTTAGGTTTGCTTTTTCGCACGACGTTTTGGAGATTCTTGAAGCCATAGCATTTAGCGGCTCGGAAGATTGAAGTGTTTGGTGGCGGAAGAGGAAGGTAATCCGGTGAAGATGGCGATGCTGCTGATGTATTTGTTTCAGAGGATGGGAATGACGGCGATGTAGATGTTGTTGATGCTGATGGTGGTGATAGTACAGGTGATGTGGTAGTTAATGTGGATGAAGAAGAAAGAGAAGGTGCAGGTTGAGAATTGACCGTTAGAGAATACTCAATGTAGTCCGGACTTCCACGAATAGGCGTGGTCGACAGCGTCAGAGAGCCTGGTGGGTACTTCTCAATAAAATGGAAAAGAAGAGCATGAAGATACGCATCGCTACTACTTCCTGGATGATCGATCATACTCGGAAAACCTTCATAAGTCTCCGGAAGAATCACCTCGCCTCCCGCTTGCTCAAGTCCGGTTGGTTGGCTGGGATCAAACCCCCGTTCGAGCAGGAAATTGTGAAACTCGCCAGTAGTTAAAACAAGATCGGTTTCTGGTTGATTCGTCATGGTCGAAATGAACTGAGTTCGGGATGATTCGAGCTTTCGATCGTAACATGGTTGAACGGATATGTGATAAATTGATTTCGGGTCGATCGCGTTTGTTCTAGCCCACCAACCTTTCACGAGGCCACCCATGACACCCATTGCGCTCCTTCCCTTACCAACTTTCTCGAGCACCTCTCCGTGTGCTTTTTCAGCATAACAGATCCAACCCGGACAGGCACTTGCCAGCATCGGTAGACCACCGTCTTGTCCAGCTTTGCGCTCGTAGAACTCTTGGACGGTTTCACTCAAGGAGAGGTGTCTTGCGAATGTGAGGTCGGCGATGTGAGGAATGCCTGTTAAAGGGAGAAAGCTCTGTATTCGGTGGAGCAAGGTAGAAAGAGGCAGAGGGGTGGGTAAGGAAGCAGAGATCGATGATAGAGATTGAGGGGAGATCGACAAAAACAACGTCTTGGTTGGCTCGTTTGGAGGTAAGAGTTCTAAAAGAGGTGTGAGTGAATGTGTTTGAAGGAGGAGTTCCTGAGAGGTCGTGATGCATCCACTAATCAAGTCATAAAAAGGCAGAGAGTCGTATATAAGTTCAAGCCATTATCGACAAATGAATGGATGAAGAAGATACTCACGAGCAGGCTAGACAATCATTCAAGCTGATTTCTGCCTTTTTAAGTTTCTTCTTTTCGGTCGAAGGCGCTGTAACAGTCGATGTGGAGGCGACGGTGGAGGGCAAGTTATTCGGTAGAGCGAGCTCGTAGTATGCTCCTGTCGACTCATCAATATGAATTTGCGTTTTCTGTGTAATATTCAAACGCGAGGAAGACCCAGTCGAGTTCAAATCGAGTCACAGAGAAGAGAATTGGAGAAAAATTGAGGATAAGCAAAGAAAAAAAACCCTCAGTTGGTCAGCATTGAAAGACTAGATTTGAGAGTGTCTTGATTGGTCGTGAAGAAATAGAGAGAATTTAAACGTACAGCGCCATCAATCTGCTCAACTTTATCTTCCTCTTCCACAGGACGAACACACGCTTGGGATGGAGCAAGATAATCATTCAAATCGCTGAGTGTCTTCAGAAAATAACCAAGAAAGGTCAGTAAAATATCGACTGATTCAATGGAGTCGCGAGGACAGACGAACCAGAGTAGCGGAGAAAGCCATGGTGTGGAAACTTTTGCTCTTCTTTTCCCTCCTAATAGAATAATATTTTTTTTTCCGAATACTAAGAGTCTTATAAACCACAGGCTCAGTCACTGATACTGAAATTTTAGGATAAATGGAAGCCAACTGAAAGGCAAACAAGACTAAACAGAGTGAGTTTTGGGTGAATGATCAAAGATGTTTGAAAGAGTTTAAGCAAGAAATGCTGACGAAGGTGGTGGGTGGTGACTAACCGGCTAGTTTCATTTATAAATCAAATTACCTTAGGTAATCAGAAAGTTGACTGGCTCTTTCCTTGATCATCTTTTGACCGGCTCAACTGCCAGCCATACTTCATATCCATCACCATCAAGAGTTGTTCTGTCCTCAATGTCCTGGAACACAGATACATATACTGTGGATCAGACTATTCAGGTCATTCGTCCTCCGTTCTCTCTTTTGTCGTTTACTACCACTGTTCTAGGAAAGCTACCATGGTGGGCAATTCTTGGTTTGCTTGGTGTTATCACCTTTTATGTTAGAAAAGCGATCAGCTATATCCGGTTACAGAACAAGATTGGAAAGTATAAACTCGAGAAGCGGAGACGGCATGGGATTCCGGATAGTGACACGAGGCCTTTCAGAGAGGCTGCAGCCGATGCGCTGATCAAAAGTAGAGAGATGGTTGAGAGGCGCTCACTCGCTGGGGAGGCAGGTATTTCGAGGAGTAGGAAAACCAAACCACAGAGTATGTGTCTGTTCTTCTGAATTCCAACTTTTCAATGTTCTTCATAGGTATTTGGTCAGATATAAAGAATGACCTATCAATTTTACTCTTCTGTGTTTCACTTTTGCTTTAACCAGCTCCAAAAAAGCTTGGAGACGACCTGTCTTTGGTACCTGCCAAAGAATTTCCTTCCCCTCAGGGTAGGGCCTTCGCCTCCAGTAGTAAGTATGGTTCGTATAACACCGGACCCGTATTTGATACTCCTGTATACAAAGAAGACAGTTTCGGAAGGTGAGATTTTGATGAATTGAGCTAGTAGATTATTTTCGTGACTTTTCTCAAATATCTTTTATTTTGCTTCCATACAGTGGATCTATTCTTGATCGATCCTACTCTACAGAGCCTGTAGAGAGAAAACCCACTGCTTCATCTACCTCAAAGTCCGCCCAGAACAAACCCAAACGGCCTTCCACTCATGTTCCTACTGTCTCTTCTCGGCGATCGTCCGTTGTCAAGCCGAACCGGACCAGGAAAAGATCTTTAGACAAAGACGACGAAGCGGAGAGGTCTCTATCTGAAGAAGAATACTATCTTGAGAATAGACTTCAATCAAAGATTAATGGAGGTAGGAAAAGAAGAAAGCAGGTTGTCAAACTTGAGCCAACGAGCGAAGATGATGATGACGAGGAGATTCCTATGGAGGTCGAAACCATTTCATTCTCGGATGACAACACTGGGTCGGCCATGTCTGATGAAGACGAGGGATCTAACCTGGCTCATAACGGGCAGACTATCGAATGGGATGATGCCATGATGTCCTCTTCAAATGATGAGGCCGACATGTCGTCACCTCCGCCACATACGGCCAAAAAATCGTTCAAGCAAAAGAGGCATATTTCGGATGTCGAGTCTGTCAGCTCTAAGCGATCGCTTAGAAAACGAACCAAAAGCAATACAGGCGGTGCGATGGGCGATCCTGAAGTGAAGATCGAAGAAGAGGACGAAGAAAAGGAAACGAGTGAAGAAGACGAAGGCGGGGATGCCGAGAGAGCGGGCGAGGATGAAAGGAAGGAGGGAGATGTTTGGAACGATCCAAATGGGATCAGGTTTAGAGTTGGAAAGAACGGTAAAGGGAGAGAACGACTCGTGCTTGTCAAGAAGAGAATGAGAAAATACGATATGGTTTGTGTGTTTTCTGTTTTTGCTGTATTGTGCTTCTTAGATACATCAGCCAAGATACTAAACATGACTGAATGGAATTTCAGCCTATTGACTCTGAGCATCCTGATAGACACCAAACCATCATTGGGAATGTTGAGCAATGGGTTACTGAATCTGAGTTTGCTGAGGTCCGTGCTTTGACTTGTGCTTCCATCTTTTCATTCCCTTCAAATTCGGTATTCATTTATTCATCTTGGCTTTTTGGTTTATTCATCTTGTCTTTCGTCAATTTGCCTCGATCAATAGCTCAAAGCTCAAAAACGATTGGCTTGGCAGTCAGATGAAGACCAGGACGTGGAAGGTAGAAGAGAGCGATCTGGAAGCTTGAGTGAACCAAGTTCTAGTGGGACACTTTTGGTGAGTTCATCCATCTCGTCGAGTCGTAGCGCGCCAGCGTGAATGTCAAAATTCTCAATCATCGCACAAATCAATTGGACCCACATCGCAGAGTCGTTCCAACTCAGTTAGTAATTCCGAGTCACCAGGACTTTACCAGCGGATTGGTCGATCAGCCACTCCACTTCGCTCTTCAACTTCTCTCGCGGATCTTCGACAGTCTTTCTCTGGTGTTAATCCGACGACTTCTCCATCTCAATCGAGTGGTCCAGGTACCCCTGTCCGATCTGTCTCTGCCTCTGATAAACTTCGCATGTCAACTTCGTCCTTGGGCCTCCGGGCACTCTATCATAGTGACTTTGCAACCAAGATCGGTGACGGATCCAAGACAGTAATGAATCCCCGAGCACTAGGAGAGAGAGAACGTAGAGCTAGAGAGGCAAAGATGCTGGACCGGTTAAGAGCCGAGTCGGTTGCTTCTTCCAGTTCAGTAGATAAGGTTGAGGCCCCCAAAGGTTTGAGGCTGTTGGGTAAAAGCAATGAAGATAAATCATCAGGGGTGGCTTCGTCTGGATCAGCTACTCCTTCTCAACCTTCTCAACCTTCTCTTCCGACGGCAACGTCTTCAACCTCTATATCTCTTCCCTCTCCTTCTTTTACTTCGACAACCGAACCTGCGGCAAACAACAAGTCAACTTCTGAACCCAGTATCCCCAACTTTTTTGCCAAGCCTGCCACGACAACGACTGCTGGCGTTCCTTCTTCGACTGAATCCCCAACTACAGCAACCTCAGCTGCCCCTGCCTCTACAAGTCTCAATAAGTCTTTCAACTTTGGGACGTCTTCTACTGCCGCTCCTGCAAAGTCAGAAACTGCCAAACCCGCACCTGCTGCCAGTGCTTCGATGTTCAGCTTTGGTGAACCTAAAGCTGTGGATAGTTCTGCCCAGTCGGCTACTCCTTCGGCTGGAAAAGACAAATTTAGTTTCGGAGAGCCCGCATCCTCTGAATCTACGTCTGTAACAAAACGGACGAGTACTCTTCCTCTGTCATCCATTCCTTCTACTACTTCTACACCTGCTTCCAGTACTCCAACTACTAGTTTGGGAGTTAGCAACGGTTCCGAAGGAGGATTGGCGAAATTCTCGTTTGGAAAGCCGTCGGAGACAGTTCCTTTACCCAAACAATCCTCATTTTCGTTCGGAGCTGCTACTTCTGCGTCAACTCCTTCCGCTTCTGCTGCCAATTCTACCTCCGAGATGACCAAACCTTCAGCTCCAGCTTTCTCATTTGGTGCGCCTTCAAAAGCAGCGGAGCCTACTCCGTCTACCGGGACGGTCTCTGCGCCTTCTTTCTCGTTTGGGTCCTCTTCAAATGCGAAAGCTGAGGCTCCCTCGGCCACCGCCCCTGCCCCTAAAACATTCTCATTTGGCGGAACGGGTAACACAACATCGACAGAGACAGCATCGTCGTCAGTACCTCCTTCTACATCTGAAGCGTCACAAGTTGCTGCGTCGGTCCCTGCCACCTCAGCCCCTAAATTTTCATTCTCATCTGGAGCGTCTTCCAACACAACTACTCCATTTGAACCCAAAGCAAGCTCGGGCACACCTTCCTTTTCATTCGGTTCTAACTCGTCTGCTCCTACACCCTCATCAAACGCATCTGGATTTGGGTCAACTAACGCTCCATCCAAGTCGGGTTCTACGCCTACATTTTCATTTGGAGCGTCATCCGCAAGTACTCCTCCGGTAGCCTCTAAACCGACGTTCAGCTTTGGAACATCTACAGCATCGGCTGCAGCACCGTCAGCAACAACACCAGCGCCAGCTGCATTCTCGTTTGGGGCGAAGCCTAGTGGGCCCCCATCCACATCGGGTGCAGGTGCAGGAGCGGGGACTGAAAACGTAAAGAATCAGGGTGCATTCAATTTCGGATCAGCGAACGGGTCGGGTGGGTCAGCATTTTCGTTTGGAAAATAATGTTTTTCTGGCAGAAAAGAAGGAATGTCTAATTTAAGATAGATGGTATAGAAAAGTGTCTGAGCATCCTGTTTTTTCGAGAATGAAAAAAAGAAAAGGAAAGAAAATAATTATCGACCCTTTCAACGTTGCCAAGATTTCGAGAAAGTTTCAAGGGAAGGTCTACATTGATCGAGTTAACCATTCGATGACTTCTGTTTCTACCCCTTGACTCTCCTGTTGTTGCTCTTTCCCTTCTGAATCAAAGTTCAAATTCCCAAACCTCCTGCCTACCAATGAGCTGGCAAGTTGCTTTAACTCGGATTGTGAACTCGATGCTGAATTTGGCGTCGTTGATGATTGCAGAGAGGAAGAGGATGTGGAGGGTGACAGATCAATTTTTGTGATGAGACCTCTTTTGGATGTTACCATCGCGTTCTTTGGTTGAAGCGGTATTTGTGAAGGAGGGGTAGAATAAATAAGTAAACAAGAAACAGAGAACGAAAGGATGAAGAACAATATCCATTAAGAAAAAGGGGAAGAGCAGACGAACAATGGAGTGACCAAGAGTATTTAAGATAGGCGATTGAACATCTATCGAAAATTCAGGTGTTTGCCCGTAAGCCCAACCCCACGTCTGTCAAGAAAAATTCCAAAGGAAATCTTGTCAGAATCGGCCGAGCTTAATTCACGAAAAGGAAAAAAAGAAAAAAGAAAAAAGAAAAAGAAAAAGAAAAAGAAGAGAAGGACGAAACGAAAGAGACCGACCTTCAACTCGGCAATTTCCTTTTCGACAAGCTCCTTCATCTCTCCTCCTTCTTCGTCAACATACTGCTCATCAACGTCGATGACCTCCGTCCGCGCCCTATAAACCGAAGTGAATTCTTTGACGACGGCGCCGATGAAAGTTTCGTTATTGACATCAGGATGTATTGAACTAATGTTCAGTACAGGTGAGGGTACAGAATCGGTCGCTTTGTTCATTGTGAACGACTGTCAAACAAGACAAAGGCTAAGTATACTTTTAGGCTAGACGAAGGAATGTTAAAATTGGACGGACTCTATCAGATTTAAGTGATTTGCCGAGACGTCCGAGTTGAGCGTCCAGGAGCATGGTTCCATGATGGTACGCTCTTCGATTATTAAGCTTGTATGCTGAGCCTGAAACGTGATGCCGTTGAAAAGAAAGGGGAAAGTAAGTGAGTTCGAGATTGATGTTAGCTAGGATTGTAGCACACCGAGGAAGAAAAGGAGAGAATAACTCATCTTGAAGCCGTTCAAAGTGATATCATTACGGTCATTGACTTTAGCATCCACGTCAAGAGTATTTAGCGCTCGGGCTACGAGCTCTGCGTTTGGTCGTCTGTCAAAGATATCTTTAGGAATGAGTATCGAATAATTGGTGTTTCCCATATCCTTATGAGTATGTCAAGAAGATCATATATCAGACGGTGCCAAACAGATTCGCACCAAGAGCCGATGAAAGGAGCGTAGACATACATGGTAGACCGTGCCTCCGCCCGATTTTCTGCGGATGAACGGGATTTCAAGTTCTTGTAGCAACGGGAGATTGACCTCTTTCCAAGGGTTCTTAAAGTTGCCAAATATGAACCGTTACCGGTAGGCATCACGAAAAGTTATATAAACAGCAGTTTTGAAGAGGTAAACATCAGATCGCATACCTGATTCCGACCGAGAATGACACAAGCCTTGTTCCGGTAAAGATAGAGGATCGGTACAGCCGGGTTGGTCTTTGTAAACAGCCTGCGCATTACAGTAAACTCAAAGAGGTCAGAGATTGACTCAAATTACGAACGAGAAAAGGTTATGATGGAAAAAACCGACCAATTCTCAAATGCTAGGTTGAACCAAGGATCATTTGACTGAGAGACAAAGACTTGCTGATGGTCGGGGAGTTGAAACGGCTGGTAAATAGAAAGTAAAAGGTTGAAAGTAAAAAATCACTAGTCAAACCTTGACTTTCTTCTGATTCGATCCTTGAAAGACTAACTTTCGAAACGATATTGGAAAGATTTCTTATATGATGACTGATTGCATTAGATCTTTTGAACGAAACCGAGAGCATGTTGCTTTCTTGGTCGTTGTTTCCCTCCTGTGTTGATGTTTGACTTTGTCACTTGAGGATCCGGTCTGTAAAATTGGATAGAGTGAGAGTTGAGGTTGATGGAGAGACCGTTGCTTAAGTAATCATGCCGAGATCGGAGGCCGGAGAGGACTGGCCGGACTCAAAGGTCCGGTAGCGGATGATGCGCAGCAAAGTTCGGGCCGAACTAAGAGCGGTGATCGATAGTTGAAACAGAAATTACCCGCCTGGGCGTTTTTATAATTTCCTTTTTTTTTTCAACGACTCGACTCGCCTTGAACATCTTTCATCCATCACTCCTGCTGTCTCTTTGGTCATCGATCTTTATTGTAGTTGATACTTAGGATGGCAAACAACAACAGTGAGAACGCAAAGCTACTTGGCTTGCTGTTCTCTTGCATTCAGCAACTCTTCTGCTCTTCCTCCAATCAGAACCAAAACCAGAATCAGAATCAGAATCAGAATCAGAATCAGAATCAGAACCAACATGCTTCAAATCAAACTTATCATCAACAGGTGCGCAAAATGTTGTGTCTTTCATACTTCATCCTGTTATGTAGGATACCTAACTAATTTCTTTTTTGCCTTCATTCGACTTCACATCAACCACAGCAACCTTACAACAATCAACAGACGAGTTATCCCCCTCAACAGCAGCCGTCATATGCCCATCCTGGTACAGCCAAGCCTCATCAGCAAGTAAGCCATCAGCAGAAACCTCATAATCAGTCTGCAGGTCAATATGGCCAGGTCGCTGGGCCGTATCATTCTCAGGTAAGCTGTGTTCCGGTTTTCTCATCTCCTTTCTGCTTCAGTCCTCAATTATGTTGGACGCGTCCAGCTTCTGATTAAATCTGATTGATGCTGAGAAAATCTGTTTGAATGGCTTCATGATTCGATCTTCAGGATCCTAATATGATCAACCAGTCAAACGAAAAGTATATGGCTATGCGTGCTCAGGCTCGAACAGAGGGTGACCTCATGGCTAGGTGAGTCAACATTTACACTAAGTTTTAGGAGAGGAAGCTAAAGGGCTAAACACGTGTTTGTCTCAAATTCACATCGATCTATCCTCCTCGTCTTTTCATCCATCTGGCATTCGCATGGCTCAGTTGTTTCGACCGATCGAAGCAAGCATATTCTTCTGGAGACGGTGCGGCCGCTCACACGTTGAGCGAAGAGGGAAAAGAACATCAGAGACGGAAAAAGCAGATCGATCAGGAGGCTCGAGATTGGATTTACTACCGTACGTTGATCAAGCTTCATTTCTGTTCAAATGCTTCTCCTTTTCATTTATTCCCTGCTTGACATGTAATAAGTTAAATGTTTTCCCCTTATTTTTATAGAAAATAACACGGACTCGCCTGCAGGGACGATTGACTTGCATGGTCTCTACGTCAAGGAAGGTAAGCTTATGAGTAGCTATGGTCATAGCGGTCATCCTGAAAGGATGTTCATTAACAAACCTTTGATTTCTGGTTGGTTGTCTTAGCCATCGAGCTGTCGGAACAGGAGATTCAAAAGGCTCAGCAACGTGGCGATCGCGAGATTAAGTTCATCGTCGGTTCGTCTTTTCTTGTCTTCTTTATCAATGACCTTAGAATCAAAGGAATTAGTTGATTAACCTCACCTTTCAACAGGTAAAGGGAACCATAGCATGCAACACACGGCCAAGATCAAGCCTGCTATTGAAGATTTGATGGAAAAGTGAGAATTTCTAGATCCACTCATTTGTTTCTATCTCTTTAGTTCCAGCTGTCGATGCTCGCTTCTTCCTGCCGACTGTTCTGACATCTATATATTGTTTCACAGATACAACCTTGACGCCCAGCTTGACCCTCACAACTCTGGTGTACTAGTCGTTCAATTGCAGGCAGGCAACAGAGGAGGTAGAACTAGAGGCCGAGAGTTGAATGATCAGATAGAAAACAAGAACGGGGATTGTGTAATCATGTAAGGAGGTGGTGGTGGTAGTGGTGATAGTGAGCAGAAAGGATTGTGCGCATGTAGGCCAGACGGCCTTAGATGACACTTAATTAAAATAAATGATAATTCTCGGTATTTGGAGGAAACATAGTTGAATCGTCACCGCCGTTGAACAACCATCCCATCATTCTCATCATCCTCATTTTATATCCCTGTCTCCATTAGCTCGTCTACTGAGATCAGATCAATAAGTCAACCAGCTTGAGAAGAAGGAGTTCAAGGGAATAGAATAAAAAGATTCGTCCCATCGGATCGATATAGTTAATTGGCCAACCTTCAAGCTCTCCCTTTCAAGAAAAACGCGTATCGTGCCGGGACAATCTTCATCCTATATCCATGTTTACCAGTGATCTTGATCGGTTCGTTTTGCTATATCCTTGTTATCTGACCATTTTTATCCAACGTTATATTATCTCATATTTTAAGCTTCTTTCGGGCGTACGTATATAATCACAATTTTTTAGACAAATCGAGCAGCTTAAAAGATGCGAACCGATATCAGAAGAAGAGGTCAAAGTGCTTTGCTCGAAGGCAAGAGAGATTTTAATAGAAGAAGGAAACGTTCAGTATGTTGATAGTCCCGTCACGGTAAGCTTTTTTCCTATCTATGTTCTGTCTCTTCTTGCCTTATGAGGTATATGCTGGTTGGATGGTTGAGAGTGGGCAGATGTGCATTAGAAAGGGAACCATGTGTTCCTCAAGAGGAGCATTGAGGATGGAGCTGTAATATAGTCTTCAAGAAGCATTCAAAATTGCATTCACCCTGTTGAACCTTCCTTGACGTCTCTTCAAAGTGGAATATCTCGTGCTGACGTTTCGTTTTCCTACTTTGGGTGTACTTTGAAACCGATTCGCATTCTAGATATGCGGCGACATTCATGGCCAATTCTTTGATCTGATAGAACTCTTCCGAGTAGGTGGCGAGCCACCGCAAACTTCGTATTTATTTATGGTTCGTTCTTCAGCTGTCTCTGGCATTTGGTTTAAGTTTTTAACGCCTTGTTTACTCTGTGTGTCAACGATACAGGGTGATTTTGTTGATCGAGGGTTTTATTCTGTCGAGACTTTCTTGCTCCTTCTTCTCTACAAAGTCCGATATCCGGACAGGATTACACTCATCCGAGGAAATCATGAATCCCGTCAGATCACTCAGGTTTACGGGTTCTATGATGAATGCCAACGAAAGTTCGGTAGCGTAAATGTGTGGAGATATTGTTGCGATGTATTCGATTATCTCTGTCTTGGCGCGGTGGTGGATGGAAGAGTATTTTGTGTACATGGAGGGCTGAGTCCAAGTGTGGTAACGTTAGATCAGGTCAGTTCTCTTTTCTTTTTCTTTTTCTTTCTTCCAAATGTCCGATCTGGCGGTTGTCCGGTTGACAGATGTGGAGTAGGCGAAGCAATCGGACGAACGAGCGTGTGTCTATCTGTTTGGGTGCGCAAAGAATAGTCTGTGCAAGTTTATGAGTTGAGCAAAGGCAGGAAGACGACGCGGACCTCATAGTCACCGGTCGCGATCCATTATCTCCACTCCTTGATACCAGCATTCAGAACCGTCTAGCTCGTTGAGTTGCTGTAACCACGGATGCACTTGACTGATTATGTATCGCTCCTCAACTTTATACTTTTTAGATTCGATTGATAGATAGAAAACAGGAAGTCCCTCATGACGGAGCGATGTGTGATCTGTTATGGTCCGATCCGGACGGTTCGTCCGCCCTTCTCTTCTCTTTTCTTGAATTGCACCAGGATCGGTTCTTAGTAGTCATCAAGTATCTCATGTCATATTGTTTGAGTTTGCAGATATCGAAGCATGGGGCGTTTCTCCAAGAGGAGCAGGCTTTTTATTTGGTGGTTAGTATCAAATTATGTCTTTCTTTCTACCGACTCTTCTGTTCTTTCGCGAGGCTCATGTTCCGTGTTGTCTTTCGTTCGCCACATTCAATGCAGCCGATATCGTCTCTCAGTTCAACAGAGCGAACGATATTGACCTGATTGCACGAGCCCATCAACTCGTGATGGAGGGTTACAAGATGATGTTTGATAAACAAATCGTGACCGTTTGGTCAGGTGTGTTTTCCCTTTATCATGACCATTTTTTGCCTTTATCAATTGAATACAAACTGATCTGACACTCTCGGTCTGATCTTGATAAATCTCTGTAGCGCCAAATTATTGCTACCGATGCGGAAACGTGGCATCGATACTAGAACTTAATGAGAATTTAAATCAATCGTATAAAGTGTTCGAGGCGGCGCCTCAAGATGCGAAAGGGATACCGGCAAAAAGACCGTTACCCGAGTACTGTTCGTTCCTCTTTCCTTCCATAGTTGTTTTCCTTTTTGGCGATGGATGTTTTTGACGTTTGCTAATGATAATGCTTCTGCTCTTTCTACTTGTCATTCCTTTGATGATTCAACAAACTTCGTAGTTTTATAATGACTATAATAGTGATGATACCAATAAATGTAAATCTTTGAATTGACCAGGAAGAAAAGACATGCAGGAGAGAGAGAACAAGACAGAAGGCAGAGCTTGAGTTGTTCTATCAGAACTCAAGTTTGAACGTCCCGTTAGGTTTTTAGCCTCGTCCAATGAAGGGCATATTGGTAGCCCTATGACCGCCGCACGATCGACAGGACACATTCAGAGTCAGCTATTTGTACATTGTCACAACGACTCCCCTCAAATACAAAAAAAGGAAGACGACAGAAAGAAGAGGGACGAACATGATGGTCATATTAGCAACATTCGTGCCCAACGGCAGACCAGCCATATAAACGACGGCATTTGCAACTTGATCTACTGGAAATGAAGGTTCCACGAGCTGATGACCAGATGCTTGGATCTAAGGAAGATTTGTCAAGAGTGCATCGGATTTGAACAGAGTAAATAGAGCAACTTCTGTCAGACCTTGCCTGGATGTGAAAGATGGTGTAGAGTACAAAGATGACGCACCTTAGGTGCAGCGGTGTTTCCGAGAGAAGTTACTGCATTTCCAATATCAATCTGGGAACAAGCAATGTTGAATGGTCTTCCATCGAGCTGTGTACATTTCGTTAAACCGAGGACAGCATGTTTCGACATTGTGTATGGGGCAGAATCTATAAGAGTCAGGGATCAAGTTTAGATAGAGTAACCTTGTTATAGGAGATAGATACGGGAAGAGTGCGTACCAGGTCGGGGCGCATAAGCAGATATCGATCCGTTGTCTAGACAGAAGGAAAAGAAAGACTAGATTCAATCTCGAGATCGATGTTTGATATTTAAACCGACCGTCGATTGATGGGAAGATACACACTGATGATTCGACCACCTTGAGGGCTTTGAGCTTTCATCTGTCGGACAGCCTCCTGAGTCATCATGAAAACTCCTCTGACATTAAGCGCAAAGACCTTGTCAAACTCTGAGAGCGGAAGGTCTTCGATCTTATGCTTGCTACTGTCGCATCCTGCGTTCTAGATAAATATAAGGAAGTTTTTCATCAGATGTCTTTCTCCAAGATATAAAATAAGATAGGTAAGAAATGATCGTACGTTGAATATCATATCCACTCGACCTAGAATACCAAATATTACCGAAGAAAGTCCTTATCAGTCATCGGCGTCTCTCTATGAGTGCACACACACTCACGCTTACATAAAAAATAGACATAGAAACATACCGAAAGCTTCTACGGTCTCTTTGAACACCAACTTGACTCCCTCCTCGGACGATATGTCAGCCGCTACGACCACGGACTTCTCGGGGCATGAATCTCTGGTGACTTCTAATTCTTCTTGACGTCTTCCGACAAGGACGACTTTAAATCCTGCTTTGGAAAGGGCGATAGATGTAGCTCTACCGATGCCTTTTAAAACAAGCAGAGAAGATAGAACAGACGTAAGTGGGTGCTGTTAGCCTTCGAGATGGCTCTGAAAATTGCTGCTTTTTTTTTCGAAGTAGAAAACACAGAAGAAAGGAGCAAGGTGATGTGAGGAATATGGACCACCAACCAGAGGAGGCACCGGTGACAATGATAACGCGTGAATCTTCAGACATGCTTTTACTTTTTCTTCTTTCTTTCTCGGATTGTCTTTTTGGTATGTGTTTTGGGAGGAGGAAAAGAGGAGAAAATGAATCATCGGTCAAAGGATGCCCTTTATGAGAGTTTCACTATCTCCGGCTCACCGGCCCGAACTTCCCTCAATCTCCCCCCATCTTGCTCTTTTATAAGTTTCGTTCTTTTTTTCTTTCTTCCATATGTGTTCAAGGACATCAGAAGAGATACAAAAAATCAAACTATAAGCCATAACATGTATCTAGAGTCAAATATATCGACCAAAATTAAGCGGTCTTCGATTCTTCTTCGATGTACTTTCTTAGCACGTCTACGATCGACCGATGGTCGTCCTCCTGGGCAAGCCCGCTCACGACGACGACACCAACAAGTGGTTCCACACCTTTTACTCTCAAAGGAACTACAAAAGGAACGTCAAGTAACGAGTTCGGCAATAAAAGAAAGAGAAAAAAGAGAAGGGCACATTGATGGTCAGTGAAGATTGAACTTTACTTCGTGGGGAGGGGAGATCCATCGATCCGACGATTAAGAAAATATGAATGATACACTTACATCCTCCTCCATGTATAGCGTACTGAACAAAAGAACGGAGATTGAATACGTATTAGAACTACGTTGTCACTTGAGATAAACACAAAGCTACAAGATATTGCTGTGGATAAAGTACTTACCTCGGCCTCGAACGTTCCATACTTTTCAGGCATACCGTCCTTGTACTTGAGTCTTAAGCTAGCAGTGCTTGTCTTCCACCGACAGACCTGTGATGATGGATAGGAGAGCAAGGCATGGAGTCAGAATGATGATGCTGGATGTACACCAAAGTATGAGCTAAATGCTAAAAATATAGATTTCCAGCTTAGGAAAAGAGGACAAGATATGAAACCACAAAGACCAACAGATTTTCGTTTTCTCTCAGCCCAATGAGCATTATCTGGTAACGTTCCCTGCCCAACTGTTGCAAAGAAATAGAGCTGAGTGGATGTATCGGCCGTGATTTGAACGATGACTTCTGGTCTGTTGGGAAAGGTCGACTTGATGTGTGATCTGATTCGAGTTCCGATTTCAAACGCGACGTTCGAGTCAAAGGAAGTGAGGACGAGGGACTTCTCTTGCTCGGCTAGTTCTGCAGTGACCTGTTGTTTTATCTCAACAATGATGAACCTGACTTCTTGAAGAAGAAATAATTGTGAAGAAAAGAGAACTTACAAAAGACATGTTGAATCAAGATATGGTAGAGATGGATGTTAGAGGTGGAAAGATGAAGCAAGCTTCTTATTTATTTCACCTTAGATAGCTACTCTTCGGTTCTCGGCAAAATAGAACCGTGGAAAAGATGGATAACCTAGAAAGAGACATAACCGGGACTCAACTCAACATGATGAATCCGTCCAGTGAATGATAGTGATAAACAACATATGCATATTCATAGAACTTGAAGAGAAGCGAGAAGGAAACACGAAGAAACAAGGGTATAAAAGATCTAGAATATTGTGGGTTTAGAGTGAATCCCAAAGGAATGAACTCTGAATGCATGTACTCGACCGGTCTAGATGGATAGAAAGAGTAGAAAAGAATGTAGAATGTACACTGGACTGAAAAAGAAGGAACGAAAAAGGATTAATAGAGATAAATGCCAGAAGTATAAAGAAGTGATGAAGAAATGTCATGGTTGGGTTTCTCGATTCCCATTCACAAAAACAAGTACAATTTATATCCGAGTGGGTTGACCTGTGACTCTCTATTCCTGCCTAATCCTGTTCTGTTGATGTCTGACCGGCCTCAGCCTCCATATTGGCCTGTTGATCAGTTGGAACAACATCCTCGACTACGTTGGCTACATCTACATTATTTGGGTTTTTGGGAGCTTCGCGATCAGGCGTTAGTTGTGCCTTTGCGTCTGGAGTTTCAGACTTTGTAGGAGTTCGCGTTCGAGAAGCGGGGGTTGATGTTGAAGACTGCTTTTGAGCCGGCGATTTAGCAACGGGCGAGGGCTGAGATGAGTTGGATACTTGTCCGGAGGGCGTTGATGAAAGTTTCGCAGAGACACGTTTTGAGTTGAGTTTGGAATTTGACGGAGTGCTTGATATTCGTCCTGACTGTTTGTTCGGAGCTGACACAGCCTTTGATGCTGATCCGGTAGGACTAGTTTTAGTAGACCGAGACGACACAGAGGGTGAACCGATCGCTTTAGACTCTCCGAAAACGGTAACAGATTTATGTAAAGATGTCTTTGAGGTAGAGAGGGGCGATTTTTGAATGGTTGTCGACGATGAAGAAGAGGGTGAGAGAGTAGGACTCTTCGCTTTAGCCAGCGAGGAGGCTGTTGGTGAGTACAGGCGAGAAGTGGATGAGATGACAGCCGTTCGGGAGGTAGCCGCTCGGGAGGTAGTCGTTCGAGGGGTAATTGCTTGAGGAGCAGTAGTTTTTCGAGCAGAAGCCTCAGTTACTGGGCATTGAGGAGAAGTAACCATGTCAGGCCGCTCTGAAGTAGGTTTTCGAGATCTCGGCAGAGAAGCCTCCGTCTTGGATGGTTTTGGTTGTGCATGAGACTTGCGCGGTGTAGTCAAAGTTACTGGAGTTGAAGTCTTTTTGGGCAAGGGCGCTGGGCTTACGGAACTATGACTATCTTTGAGAGTTGTGTTGGAAGCACGAGTAGACTTTAACGGTGCGGTCTTGGTAGACGTCACATGAGTGGACACCTGAGGCTCGCAGACCTTCCTAGACTTCTTTGAAGTATCGGTAGAAAGACTTGCGGTCTGATCGGAAGTTACCGACGGAGATGACTCCTCACGAATGCACATGATAGTCACCGGTGGACAGGAGGCAACACCAGAAGCAGCCGAAGGAATCTGTTCACTGGCTGGATATGAAGATGAATCAAGCGATGTTGATTCAGAGCCTACGCGATTTTGATTCGTGGTAATTGAATCCTGCTGAGAAGGAAAAGAAGAAGAAGGCTTGATGGCTCCAATCAAAGGAATCGCCTGCTGATCCAAAGGTGGCTTCTCCCCCGAATCTTCCGCTCGAATTCCAGCAAGCTTTGCTCCCCATATTCTTTCCAGATCAACACTGATGACTTCTCCAGGACTTTTCTTCCCTGCGATCATGGGTGAAACCGACAGCCAGTCCTTCAGGGGTTTCTTCGGCTCAGGGCCCGATTGTGCCGGAGGGATGTTGTTGTCGTTCAAACTAGGTCGATACGCTCCATTGGAGGTCGAATTTGATGATGAAGATGTCCACGGTCCGGATAGGACTCGATCTGACACTCTTTTTCCAACTGACGTTCGAACAGAACTCATTCGTTCATCTCGAATCTTTGCTTGTTTGGATGATTCGTCCGCCTGTGAAAACTTTTCCAACAAGCTGGCCACACTTCCTCTAGGTTTATCGATCTGAGTAGACCTAAAGATTTATTATTAATGTTTATCATTATTGTTAACATCAAGTTAGACTTCTCTTCTTCTTCTTCTTCTTTTCATAAAACTAATCCATCATATGAACTCACATCGAAGGCTATATACGTGTTGATATGTTTGAACAGTAAAAGAAATAAAGCATCATTCTCACCGGACGATCACAAAGGGAAGATAACTTTGGGTTAGTAACCCTAACGCGCGTCGCGTGTTAGAGACACGCGACGCGTCCGACGTAAATGAATTTAACACGTGACGTATCGATCGAGATTCGGCTATGCCCGTCTCACGTTAATTATGTGGCGAATTCCTTCTCGTTTCGCCTTTACCTTCCTTCTTCTCTTTCTCGTCTATTCAGCCCGTATCTCTTTCGAATCATCTCCTCTTTTTCTTCTTTTTCTTTGGAGATCCATTCTTTCTGTCTTTATATCTTCCTTTGTTTCTTTAGTCTTTTCTTACTTCTTGTTTCGTTTTAGGAAAAGAAAACCGAGTAAGAGGTTTTTGAAAAACTATGCCTCCAAGAAGAGCAGCTACCGCCAGACGTGCTGTCGTCAATGCTACCACTCCCGATGAAGACATGATCATCATTTCAAGCTCTAATTCACATTCAGTCCAGGGTGAGACCTTTTTTCTTTCTTTTTTTCTCAGATTATTCTCGTGTTTTCGTTTTACAGATAATGTATGCACATGTTCTTACATACATTCGGTCATATTTCATAGGAGACCATTCCCCTGACTCCACACGCTCCCTTAGTACCGTTCCGGATTCAGATCCTCCTCCGTTTATTCCTAATCCTATCGTTCGACGATCGGTTCGAACGCCAGCCTCGATGGTTTCCAAAGCATTGCCCACTCCTCCAGAGACCAGAAGGTCCAGTCGGTTGAATAGCGTTGGGAGTACGGCGCCGATTTCTGAAAAGAGTCATAAGAGAAAAGTGTCTGACGGTCGGTCTCTTTTATACGGCTCGTGCCTGAACGCCATTGTTCTATCAGCAGCTTCAAATTACTCATGCTAAACACCCTTTCTCTTTTCCAACCAGACTCCGATCTGGACTCGGACGATCTCGACAGCGCCCCTTCCCGACCAACCAAGCTTACGTCAACCAGCTCCAAAGAGCGAATGGTGTCTGAGGCCGATGGTAATGGTAGACTCGCTTTGAAAAGGAGAGAAATCATGCAAAACGTTGGAGTGACCGCCAAGGCGGCTGCCACCTCGCGGATGAGGCCCAGGTTACCTATCAAGGTCAGTGGCTATTTTAAACATGTTTCTCCGCTATCTTCGCTTGATAATTACTTATCACAAAACCAATTTTCTGCCGTCCTAGCCTCTCGATCTGTCCCAAACTGAACGCCCTGTTTTACCTCTTCCTAAAGGGAAGGAAGAGAACGAGAAGGATGAACCTCTGACTAAAGAAGAAGAAGGCGAGACACCTCTTGATTACACCGGCGAAGCGAACCAAAGTGATGACGAGGTTCGTCTTTGATTTTGATTTTGGCTTTCAACATGTGCACACCTAACGCCTTTTCGAACATATTCCTTTGCAGCTCACGATACAACCACAGGAATATTTCCCTCCGGTGAAGAGACCTGAAACAGCGTTACTAAAGCCTTCTGCATCTATCAAAGAAGAGCCCGTGAAGGGAGAAGACGAAGAAGAAGAAGAGGATGTTCCCCTGGTTCGATTTTTCTCTTCTCTCGTCCTTTGCTTGCAGGTTTTCAAAATATTCACTCAAGTGTATTGCGATATATATGGGTTCAATAAATCGGCTCATAATATTTACAGTCTATCTCTCGGCCGGCTCGAGCCGCAAAGAATAGGGCTAAAATCCAAGTGCTTTCTGAGCCAGAAGAAGAAGACAGCGACGTGCCGGTCGGTTAACCTTTACTTAAATTGCTCCTTTTTGTTTTCACAAGTCTTTGCGCTGATATTTGGTTTGGTCGAATTTAGATCTCTCACCGTAGAACTAAAGGTCCTATCTTTTCCAGGAAGCGCTCAGTGAAAGGCAAGACATATATTCGGAACGTGATCCGTTCTTCTGATCTTGATGTTCCTCCCACGTTAGACGAGGACGATGATAGCGACTTTGCGGTAGATTCTGATGTAGCTGAAGACGAGGAGGAAGCGGCCCTTGCCGCTACTCTTTTGGTATGTGTCGATTTCCTTCTTTTTTTATTCCAGCGTTCGCGAAAACTAAGCGGCAGCCTCGTCCGTATACATATACAGCTTTCCCGTAATGCTGCACAAAGAGCAGATGCCGCTCAAGCTCGGATGAATGCTCTCGCATCTGGATCTGGACCAGGCTATAATATTGACATGGATGCCGAACTGGCCGTCTCTATCAGCCTCTCGCAGAACGTCAAGCAAGGAAAGGCTACTACCAAACGGAAATCTCAACGCGCAGTCAAGGGCAAAGGTAAGGCCAAGAACGAGGATTTGTCATCTGGTCTTTCGGACTTAAATGAATCTGAAGACGAGGACGACTTTGAGTATCAAGAGGAAGCCGAATCAGACAGTATGAAATTAGCGGAGATGCAGAAAGAGTATGTTCAGTTGTTGGAACTGAATAAAATGGAGGGCAGCACGACCATTCGAAAGAAGCTCGGATCGCTTGTCAAGAAGATTGGACAGATCGAGCAGGCTAGCGTTATCAAGCAGCAGGCTGCGATGAGAAAGCGGGTCGGAAGAAAGCTTACTCAGGGAGAAAAGAACCAGATTGCCTTGTGGGAGTACCATCCCGAGCTTCGAACTCTTTGGGGCGATCTCGAGTCAGAAATCCCAATCATCAAACCCATCCAAATTCCTCCCCCTCCTGGTTTGCGTCTGCAATTGCTCCCTTTTCAAAAAGAAAGTTTGTATTGGATGAAAGAACAGGAAAAGGGAATTTGGAGAGGAGGAATGCTGGCTGACGAAATGGGTATGGGTAAAGTAAGTACTTCTTGCCTAGATTCGATCAAGGCCTTATCGTGAGCTGAACAATGTATTTGAAACTGCCCCAATTACCTTCGGTTCCTAAGACCATTCAAACCATCGCGTTGCTTCTTAGCGACCACAAAGAGAGAGACATGCCATGCATGGTAGTAGCGTAGGTCTCTTTCTTCGTTATAGCTCGATCTGCAGGCTTCTGATCTGATCGTGTGTTTTCTTAGGCCTGTTGTTGCGCTGAAGCAATGGAAGAGTGAAATTGAGACCCATACAGATGTAAGTTTTCGTCGCTTCTTGTCGAGCAACTGTTGATAAATGCTTATTTTTCGCTTATGCTGTCTTTTTAATCGCTTGTAGGGTCTTAAAGTGATGATTTACCACGGAACGACTCGAGCAAAATCCAGTGAGAAAGGAGTCGCAGAGCTCAAGAAATACGATGTCATTCTCACTAGGTAAGTGTCTTTTCGCTCGGCTTCCCTATCTATCTGTTGTGAGAATGTGGAACTTGTTACAGTGTTCTGATATCCATCATTCTCATTCATTTCAGTTTCGGAACGCTGCAGTCCGGTTACACTAAGCAGGAAAAGGGATTCAAACGAAATTCACTAATTGTCAAAGAGAAGAGGTCAGTGAATACTCAATTCTGTAAAAGATCACATAGCGGCTTATATGACTTAATGCCCTCATTATGTGCATCTGGCTTCGTTTTTTTCTCTCTCTGACACTCAAAGTTTATTGCACATGGTCAAATGGTGGAGGATCATTGTAAGTATAAGCGCTGTACCTTTTGACTCCAAGACGATTGGAAATTGATCTGTTCTCTTTTTTTATAGCTGGACGAGGCTCACAACATCAAAGACCGGACGACCAACGTAGCCAAAGCATGTTTCGCTCTGGAGTAAGAACCTTTAAAAAATCTTTATCGGCCAAGGACTGTACTTATCTGTCTTTTCGTATTGCTAAAAAATAAAGTGCTTCATACAAATGGTGTCTCTCGGGAACTCCTCTTCAGGTTCGTTTTTCATGACTTCGTCTGTCTCGCTAACCCTTGATCCAATATTGACCGTGCCATTTCGATCTTACTCACAATCAACAGAACCGTGTGGGAGAACTTTACTCATTGATTCGGTTCCTTGGGGGTGACCGTAAGTCATGTCTAATGATATTGTAGAGGGCGAATACTTGAAACTCAATAATTTTTTTTATGTAGCATATTCGTTTTACTTTTGTAAAAAATGCCCGTGCAAGGTGAGTTGATGGGTATTCCTTCATTTTGATAGTTGTTTCTCTGTCTCGCTCTAACTTATCACTTCATCTGGGAACCGTAGTCGTTGCACTGGAGTTTCCAAGACCGACGGCACTGCGATGAATGTGGACATAATCCTATGCAGCATGTCGTAAGTCTATAGATACAGTATCTTTGTATTAGAAACTAGCTCACATGTCCTTCTTCGTGCTCTGTGAAATCTTTCATGTAGTGTTTGTGGAACGTAAGTCATACGTATTCACCTTGGTCTTTTCGGAGTACCTTTATTAACACCGAATATATACTTCTCGCATTTAGAACGAGATTCTAAATCCCATCGTCAAGTATGGTACTACGATTGGCGAAGGGAAGCACGCATGGAAGAAACTTAAGGTTGGTAATATCCGAGTTTTTCCACTACTTTGTCGAAACCATAGCTAACAATCTTCGTATTGTACCATTATCAGCTGTTGCTTGATAGAATGATGCTTCGTCGAACCAAGGTGTGTCACTTGAACCTGTATTGACATTGGTTCGACATCTTTGTTCACGATTCTATCATACTGTCTTGTGTTTTGATAGCTGGAACGAGCAGATGATCTTGGGCTTCCTCCTCGGACATTGCTCGTTCGTCGAGACTTCTTTTCCCCAGAGGAAAGAGAGTTATATCTTTCGCTCTTCTCAGATGCGAAGAGACAATTCACGACTTATGTCGATGCTGGAACTGTTCTTAACAACTGTAAGCTGCTTCATCTTGCTTGTTGTCTTGAGGTAACGCGTATCTTATCAGGTTGTTCTTCCGAGTTGGGTTTCTTTAGATTCCAACATTTTCTCTCTTATCACGAGGATGCGACAGCTGGCCTGTCACCCTGATCTCGTCCTGAGATCAAAGACTGCTACGTACATCGAGGATCTAGGAGAGAGTAAGACCTCTCGTGCTTTTTCATTAATCAATATTTGCTTGGTTTATTGACTCAAAATCGTGCCTTATATTAATACTCTACAGCTACTCTTTGCCGGCTTTGTAACGAGGTTGGTGAGGACGTTATTATGTCCAAATGTTCCCACTGCTTCGACCGGGAGTGCATTCGAAACTTCCTTCTTGGGTACGGAGAAAGCAAGGTCTGTATTGATTTTCTATGCAAGCTCAATGCGTGACCATATTTACACTTCATTTGTTGGAATTTGATTTGTTGTTTAGGCGCCTTGCCCTGTGTGCAATGCCACATTGACGATTGATTTGGAGGCTGAGCCTCTGGAGCAAGACGAAGAAAAAGTTCGACGTGCTCGTCAAGGAATCCTGGGTCGTCTAGATGTAGAGGTTGGTTCAAGTTCCCTCCGCTCTGTTGCGCGCTGGTTGTTGGGTATGGACTAACAAGATATATATTGATCTCTAATAGAAATGGCGTTCCAGTACAAAGGTCGAGGCGCTGATTGAAGAATTATCAAAACTCCGGGCTGACGATGTGACGACGAAGAGTCTAGTCTTCTCCCAGTTTGTATCGTTCTTGGACATTATCGCATTCCGTCTCAAGCGTGCAGGATTCAAAGTCTGTCGGTTGGAAGGTACGTCTCGATCTTGATGAGTTTGGGTCCTCGAGTCACCCATGTTCTAAACCGGATACTAACTTATTACCAAATAAATAGGTGGTATGTCGATGGAGGCGCGAGCTGCGACAATTGATCGGTTTATTGAATCCCCTGATGTCACCATCTTCCTAATTTCTCTTAAAGCCGGAGGAGGTAAGTGCATATAAGTTGTAATCGATGTGGTCGTGGCCTGACAGTCGCTAACTTCGATGTGCCATGTTGTAGTCGCTTTGAACCTCACTGCGGCATCTCGAGTATACATGATGGATAGGTACGTGTCTGTCATTCATACACTCTGTTGACAACGGTTACTGATTCACGAAATTGTTTTGTTATCTGTTGGTTCAGTTGGTGGAACCCTGCCAGTGCGTGTTTTGTTTCGTGTTGGCTTCTCATGATGAGATAACGTGATTGCTGATACGTCAATGCTTGATTTGTCTTGTTGGTCCTTTGTGTCAATAGTTGAGTGAGTCTCGAGACTTCCTTCTCACCTTTTCTCACCAGAGATGATTGTTCAACTATCTTTTAAACTTCTTTTCTTTTTTTTTTTTGGTAAAATGCTTACGGACATTCCCTTGATGTTTTGCCTATAGATACCAAGCCATGGATCGGATCCATCGATTGGGTCAACATCGGCCTGTAATTTGTACTAAGTTTGCTGTAGAAGACTCGATCGAGTCAAAGATCATGTTAGTTCTGATCTCGTTATACCTGTTTTGAAATCTCACATTTCTCAAGTCGATTGATGTTCATTTACCTTGGGTTTGGACCACTTTGTAGTCAATTGCAAGAGAAAAAGGTTAGTCTTTCAACCTTTATGTATATGATACAGGGAGACGAGTGGCGCTTAGCTGATCTTTCCTTGCGCTGTATTATTTAGCTCGCGATGACAGAAGCCACGCTAAACCCTGACGCGTCTGCCATGGGTAAATTGTCAGTGTCTCCTTCGTCATTCGTTCCAGTTGAAATATCACTGAAGAATTGGGTTTGTTCGTTGGGTCATACAGAACGCAGGAGGACCTGTCTTTCCTCTTTAGGATGTAGAGCTTGCTTGATGACTCTTTCTTGTTTCTCCTTCCATGCAAACGCTTTCTTTCGTTTTTGTTTTACAAACTCTTTGTTTCTTTTATCTCTTCATCATTATTTTTTGTATGTCTTCTTGGTTGTTGTCGTCCTTGATGGACATCCTCTCTTTAGAGATATATCGTCGCTCTTTCTTTCTGGATTTGAATCTAATCTATGATGATTATATGTATGTGTTTGTTAACTACCTTGTATGTTCCAGAATGAACAGTGTGTATGTGTGTGTGTATGTGTGGGAACATGCGCTTGCATCCTTAGAGGATTAGACGGTTGTCCATGATTGCTGCGCGGCGTGTTCGCTGAAAGATCCACTCAACAACTCTTTCGAAGCACGATCATCTGTGTCCGCTTCATCATTCATTCCAACTATCTCACAAGCTAGCCAATCCGTCCTCCTTTCGAAGAAGAAAACTGACTTGTTCAAGTTATATCTCACGTGTCTTTGTTCCAGTGTGAACAAACATGGCTGCCTCGAAACTCATCCAATTCGACGATAGGTCAGTCGACCCTCTTTCGTTCTCAATCATTTCATGTCTCTCGAACCGGACCTTGGTTAGAGCCGGTTGAGGGAAAGAGATTCTGACCGGAGAGTTCTTACAAACCGTTGTTTCCTAGATTATTCTTCACTACGTTTCCTTCCCCCGTTCCATCTCAGTTGTCTCTGAATCAATCATCGGCGTCGTCATCGGCTTATCCTAAAACCAGACAGTCAACCAAGCTAGCCGCCGGTTTAGTCGCAGAAGGCGCCCAGACATCATCACCTCCACCCAGCAGTAGTGAAGATGAAAGAGAACCTGGGACTACTGAGAGCAAAAGAAACGCTAAAGAAGGCTCATATGTGAAGGGTAAGAAGGTCAGGTCCAAGATGCATTGGTTGTGTGTGGATGAAGAGTTTATCTATCAGAGCTTCTCTGGAAAGGATTTTGGGCCGTGAGTCTAGATTGCCCGGTTCATATGGGTATGTGTTCATGAATTAAGCATCATTTTACTAACCGTATCGGTGATGATCTACACAATGGGTATATTCTTCCTTCCTTCATCTTTTTCTTCTGTCGGCGGTGGGACTTGCTAGTCTCAACCTGGCAATGGTCTTCCGATTCTGCGTTCGTGAGTATCCACTTGATTATCTCCATAACTATCATTGATAGACCTGATACGTTCACAATCTAACAATGATTTGATCCGAAATCCTATCGACACAAGATATACACGACATCATGCAGGTATGTCTTATCAACACGACAGAACCCTTCAACAGCCGTTAGACATTACGAGAAGACGACGATGTAGTAATCTGATGGAAGGCTGATGAGTGCTTATTTGTATCTGATAGGATCCTGCCTTTACAGACTTCAGTGTCGTTCTCTATACATCAACGGAACCCACGAAGAAGGCCAACGCAGCTTTATTGATGGCCCTCTATGTTGTTAGTCTTTCATTATCTTTTTGGGTCGCAATAAAATCGAATTGTTCGCGATATATAAATATCACCTTTATTGTTTCAGATGATGGTAAACCGGAAGAATCCGTGGGAGGCTTTCCATCCGATAGCCGATCTCGAGTTCGTGCCTTTCCGAGACGCTGGCCGAGGACCCGGAGATTTCTGTCTCAGTATACAAGTAGGCGCTCGGGTTATCTGTTGATATTTGCAGAACTTGACTGAATGTACCATAATCATCAGGATTGCCTCTATGGGGTTTGGAAAGCTCTTAACGCCGGACTACTTAGACTAGGTATGAATTCGTCTATCCTGATAGAAACACAATCAGCAAATTTCGCTAAAATCTGCTCCGTTTTGTTGATAAACAGACGACTTTAATGAAGAAGAATATCTGTACTATGAACAAGTCCAAAATGGAGATTTCAACCATGTCTCCAAGGACTTTATCGCATTTGCTTCTCCCCAAGGTCAGTACTACTTCTCCTGTTTTTTTTTGTCACAACTTTTAGCTGATTTTTTTTTCTGGCGATAGACAACAACTACGTTCGGTCTTTGACCGATCCGAAATCAGTTTCATCTTTTCCCGCCAAGAAGCTATCCCGCGCATATACCAACGTGTTGAACTACTTTGCCAGTAACAACGTAAAGCTTGTGGTCCGGTTAAACAACCCTCTTTACGACAAGCAGGATTTTGAGTCGAAAGGAATCGAGTTTAAAGACATGTGTACGTTTTTTTCCTACGCGCAGATGATAGGCTTGATGTGTCAAAAATATTACCATTCGACTAAGCTTAATAAGTTTGTTTGCGTTCAATAGACTTTGACGATGGAACAAATCCTTCTGAACAGATGGTACGAGAATTTTTGAAAGATGCCGACAGAGTGGTGAGTTCTGTTTTCTCCGAATCTCGCGTCTAGTTCCTATCTTTCGCTGGTCTGATCATAATTTGAACATGGCTGTTATCACGGTTTCTTCAGATTTCCGCTGGGGGTGTTATTGCGGTAAGTGAAGGACCAGTCTTGTTGTCCGCTGTTCAAATATGTTATCTCATGCGTGTCTTCGGGTTCTGTTTGTCATTATGAATAGATTCATTGCAAGGCTGGACTCGGACGTACAGGATGCTTGATCGCAGCTTGGTTGGTTTATCGACATGACTTTACGGCTACAGAAGCTATAGGGTTTATGAGAATCTGCCGAGTAAGTTTGTGAACTGTGATTGACTCTTTGTATTTGGTTGTGAGCAAACTTACTTATGGTTTGCATATCGGTTTTTGTAGCCCGGCATGGTCGTAGGAGTAAGTTTTTCTCGTTCATCAGAAAACGTTCACTTAGTAACTAGCTCGATCAAGACCGAAGAGATCTGACGTCCTTCTGTTATTGTGTCATCATTTCTTAGCCCCAACAGCAGTACATCCTTTTGAACCACCTTACCTGGGTCAAGTGGGCTGCGGCGGACGCAGCGGTAGCTGCCTACCAGGCCTCCGAACGCGCCTCATCTGCGCTTGCCAATGTTTCCAGGACACTGACGCCGCCAAATGAGTCAAACTCGTCCGATAGTGACCGAAGGCCTTTACATAGTTTACCGAATGTGACACCTTCTCGGCATGCAAGAACCGCAGATAACATCAATCCGCCGCTTCAGCCTCGAAAGGTACTGCTTGCCCTTTTATTTTCGTTAATCAACGTCTTTTGGCTCTTTTGGTTGACGGTATTTCTTAATTTGTAATTGGTCGTTCGGATGTTCTCTCTGCAGACGCCTGTTGCTAAACGTACAGCAACCGCTTTGGAGGAAGACATGGATGATGATCCGCTAGGTCGGCTTCCACCTGATCCTCACAGATCTCAACGATTGAAGCCAGCAGCAATGGAACTGCTCGTTGGATCACCAACCCGACAAACTACCACTCGATCGAGCGGTCTGATCCCGAGCGCCCTTCCGCCTTCAAGCCCTAGCAAAAAAATCAACCCGACGTTGATTGAAGAACGTGCGCGCCGCCGGGTAGCCGCAGCATCGAGCTCGAGGATCGCTGTGCCAGTCTCAAGAGCGAGATCAGAGGTCGCGCCTGCCACAGAGTCACGGATTACCCGAAGCACAGTGATAGAACGAAAACCCCCTCGATCTCCTACCCCGCGAGGCGGATCATTGTCGAAAGCCTCTGCCGCTGCGATCGGTAGTTCTCCTACTTCCAAGCTACCGACGTTCTCACTTGGGACCAAACGCTCATTCGCTGGGCCGTCTGGAGGGACGTCACCAGGTCTGGGTGTTCCATCCAGCACAAAGATTGGCGTTCTGTCAAGACTCGCAGAAAAAACCCGGGTCGTTAGACGGAGACGAAGTTGTAAGGACATATTGTTTGCTTTTATTTGATCCAATGTTTGCGCTGCTAAAACCTGCTTGTCTTTGTTCGGTATATATGTGTGCGTTTTGTGTGGATGGTCCGGCATGGCAGCTCTCTCTATCACTGATATCAACCATTGATATATGTTATACCCGGTGAAGGCTATATTTCTTATCCTTTCTTCTGAGCTCTCGCTCGATATACCCTTTCTCTTTTTTCGATTTCTTTCAGTTTCTTCTTGTATTTTCATCTTCCTCCTCGCTTTGTCCCTTCGGCTTCCAACGTATTGATATGCCTACCACGCTTATGTACAACCATCGATCGCTATTCTCATACATCCTTTTCCTTCTTTTCTCTTGCTTTTCTCTCTTTTTTCTGACCCCTCCTGAAGAAGGGGTGTCCTCTTCTCTATCCTTCTAATAATGCCTCGTCTTTTCTAGGCTTCGATTATCTTTATCAAAGCGCGTGCAATGTTCAGACAATCTTTTCTCCATTCATTTATGAATACCGTTCTCTACTCTTTTTCTCTCCTTCTCTTTCCTCTGGTGTCTGCACTTTTTTCCGCTTATCTGTTTCATTCTTAACGGTTGATTATGGCATATTCTATTGTGGTTGTGGGCTTGTTGGTTCGTTGGGAGTCAAATATGAGGATAGTTCAG
The DNA here is from genome assembly GCA_014825565.1 of Phaffia tasmanica. Lineage (NCBI taxonomy): Eukaryota > Fungi > Basidiomycota > Tremellomycetes > Cystofilobasidiales > Mrakiaceae > Phaffia > Phaffia tasmanica. Next base: position 6,626 of record MVAI01000057.1, on the reverse strand, counting down.
CGAGTGATCTACAGAATGCCGCGTAATCTGATGGCACGCCGAACTGATAACGGTCATCACCTCCATCCGAACCATCATCACCATCATCATCATCATCCTCCGTTCTACCCTATTATCCTTTTTCTATTCTCTTTATTTTCTCATTTTGTAGCCGCGACTGTCATTAGTGCTGTGCGAGTCCCCTCTTCCCCTACTGTTTCATCCTATGAGCAGGTCAAATCGAAGCAGTCGTCCGTCAGATAACCAGCAGCGTGAGCCCCTCAGATTCAGCCATTCAAACCTGTCTCAAATTTCTAACTTGATGATATGTATATTTCTTTCAATCTAGTCGCGAGCCTATGGAGCCAGACCGTGAACACTCTTCGAACACTACCGGTTCAGCAGGATCTTTTGGCGCACAAGAGGTTCCAAGCCATCATGGACGAAGGAGGAACAGATTCAGAAATTCCAAGAGCAACGAGGGATCTGGCATTGAAAAAGTTGGAGGAGGAGGAAAGGATAGCGAAACATGAGCTTCAGTACGTGCCGATTCTTTCTCCATTTTTTTTCTCTCGTCTGTTTCCCCTATCTTGCTTCCTCTTTTTGTTTTTCATTGTTGAAGGAAATGAGGAGGGAATCATCCTTTTGAACTGGACTGATGATCTTGTTGACATGTTGCTTTGGTTTTGCGGGGAAAATAAATCAGAGTGTATGAATCAGCTGCCGAATCATTATCCATCCTGCTCGCTCTTCGAACAGAATCTCCACCGTCGACTGGAGTATCTCACTTCTCCTCAAAGCTGAAGACAAAGTCAGCCCATCAGTCCCCCCAACCTCCGAACGTTTCTAGTACTTCTGCTGCTGCCAATGCCGGTTCGGCCGGTGGTCCTCCGGGTACATCCACCGCCGGACTGAACTCTTATCCTTCTTCATCCTCCTCCTCGGTTGATTCAGCCGGCTCTATGTCGGCATACCCTCGAATCCCAGCTAGTCATCCTGTTCCGTTCTCCAAGCGTGATTCTCGAGAGCGCAAGCAGATATATGCTGCTCAGCTACCGTTGACGCCCGGTAGAAGGGTTGCGTTCAAGATGCATCAGAAGCCGGCCGGTGTGTCGGCTGCTGATAGGACGGATGAACCTGATGAAGGCGAGGGTTGGATTTTGGCCGTAGTCAAGAGATGTTTACATCAGGATACCAATCGGTAAGTGTACCCTCTTCCTCTTTTTTTTTCCTTTTCTTTGTTGATCTTTATTCATCCCTTCGTTGGGTTGGTAAGGCGGGCAGTTCCACTGGCTCTGCTTGTTCCCCTCCGAGTCGTCGCTGAACCAGAATTCTGACAAGTCTCTTTCTGTTGGTCTTTCTCTTTCTCTTCTTTTTTTTCTTTTTTTTTTCTTTCTTTTCTCTCTCTCTATCGCTTTGTCTTTGTTTTCAACAGATACGAAGTCCAAGATGTAGACGATGCCTCGTGGGTACTCTTTCTCGTTCAGGTTTTGCTTTTGTATCTCGAAGTATTCTAACCAAACTTATTCTCAAAAACGTTTCCTCTTCAAAGTCTAACGAATACGACATTCAAGACGTTGATTCCTCTTCCTGACCCGACTGTGCCTCCTAATCACCCATCGCATCCGAACGCATACGCGTCCCATCCGGTCGGCTCATTTGTCATGGCTATCTTTCCTGATACGACCTCATTCTACAAAGCTGTCGTCAGGGGATCGATCAAGGCGAAACCTACTGGCCTGGCTAAATACCTGGTGACGTTTGACGACGATGATAATCAGGTGAGAGAGATGGATGTGAGTGATGTGGTCGAGTGGCCGGGCGGTCAGCCTCATCAGACACAGGCCCAGTCGTCGTTGTCGTCATTCTAGTTGAGTGAAACGAGAGAAAAAGAAATGTGAATGCCCGGTCGGGTTGGAACGGTCATTGAGATAGAGATGAGATATGTTATACTTCATTTTATTTTATTTTTTTATTGGCAAAACACACACACACACACGTCAAAGTTTCGTGATTCTCTTCTCTTTCACTTTTGATCTTGCGCGCTCTGTTTGTCTCTTTCTAGTCTTCTTTTTTGTCATTCATCATCTCATAGGCGAAGGAGAAGCGAGCCTTCCGAATGAGTTTTGGGTTTCCAGCTCGAGAAGAAAGGTCGAGCGTAGAGGGGAGTTTGGCGGAGGGGTAGAAAGACGATAGGAAGAAACAGAAAGGGCAAGATATGAACCCATCGGAAGGGAATGAAGAAGGATATAAGAGAGGAAACAACAACAACGAGAAAAAAAAAATTATCCCCGTCTACATAAAATAGTGGGCCGATCGAAGGGATTACGGGGAATGAAAGAAAATTAGAAAGAAAGTGAGAAGAGAAAGAATCCTTGAAAGAGACTAGACTAAATTCAGGCTCGGTTGGAGTCGATCTTGGCGATGATGGCCTGGGTGAAGTCCTTGGTAGAGGCGTTTCCACCCATGTCACCGGTTCGGATCTTCTCGTCCTTGATGACGTCGTAGACGGCGGTAGCGACGCTGTTGGCCTGGTCCTCGAGACCAAGGTGTCGGAGCATCAACGAGGCGGAAAGAATCATGGCCGTCGGGTTGGCGACGTTCTTGCCCATGATGTCCTTGGCGACGTGTCGGCAACCGGGCTCGAACAAGGCAAACTCTCGACCGATGTTGCATCCAGGGACGACACCGGGTCCACCGACAAGGGCGGCACCGATGTTGGACACGATGTTACCGTACAAGTTGGGAAGAAGCACGGTATCGAACTGTCCGGGCTTGGCGACAAGCTGCATAGACGTGTTGTCGACGATCATCTGCTCAAACTTGATTCCAGCGGACTCGTACTCCTTTGCGACATCAGTGCAAGTCTGAAGGAAGAGACCGTCTCCGAGCTTCATGATGTTTGCCTTGTGGACACAGGTGACCTTCTTTCGGCCGTTCTTGACGGCAAAGTCAAAGGCAAATCGGGCGATTCGCTCGATCTTGTGCTTTGTCGAGACCTTCAAGCTCTCGACGACACCTGGGTAGGACTGGTGTTCGAGTCCGGCGTACTCTCCCTCGGTGTTCTCTCGGATGATGGCAAAATCGACGTTATCGTGCCTGGTCTTGAGACCGGGAAGGGACTTGCAGACGACGACGGAAGCGTAGATGTCGAGCTTTTGTCGCATAGCAATGTTCCACGAGTTGTGCTCTCCGGGTCCGACGTTGGTGGTCAACGTTCCCTTGAGTCCGACCTTATTCCTCTTGAGAGACTCCATGGCCTGCTTGAAAAGGGTCTCGTCTCCACCGGTCTCTCCAGACACGTTGTACTGGTCGAACTCGACGGGAGCGTTGATGTGCGAGAAGATCTCCTTTACAGAGTCAGTGATCTCGGGTCCGACACCATCTCCGGGGATGAGAGTGACCTAGGCGTCCAAATCAGAAATCAAGATGAGTTGTTTGCACTTGCAGGTAAACACGGGTAGACGAGCATTGTTGGACTCACAGTGTACACTCCTCCGTACTTGGCGGGACCCTTTGTTGAGCGAAGAGAAGAAGAAAAAGAAAAAGGAGAAGGAAAAGGAAAGGGAAGAGGAAGAAGGACCGTGTACTGATCAGTCTCTGTCTACCGATGTAGCGACATGTGCGGTCCGGAAAGAAGGGGGAAAAAACCAAACGACTTACTCGGGAGGTGACCGAGGGAAGGGTAGCATACGACCGAGTGACAGAGGGCTTAATAAGAGGACGAGAGAAGATGAGAACAACGAAAAGAAAGAGAGAAAGAGATAGAAAGGGAAAAAAATCCCATCGAGATCATCTCATCAGCTTGACTAGTAAAAGAAGACTCCTATCGACCAGAAATAACTCTCAAAGATCACCACTCACCAAGGTAGTCTTCTGGAAGGCAGATGCGACCGAAGTGGTCTGTCGGAGAGAGGCTCTGAACATGGCAAATGAGGACGAAATGAAGGATGGAGGATGGAGGATGGGATGGAGGATGGAAGTGATGAGAGAGAAAAGAAAAGAAAAAAAAAGAATGGCAGGAAAAAAACCGGCGCGAAATTGACCGCACATTTCTGTGCTCCTCCGGGTCTTGCATCTGCAAACCGGACTGACTATATGCTTTCCCAAATCTGCTATTGGCTCTCCCAAAGAGAACAGATAGTACCATTAGAAAGAGTAGATCCAACCGAAGACATCAGTGAAAATTAATTGAGTGTATGCGGTGTCTGTGATGGTGTCTTTCCAGTTAAAAATCACATCGGGTCTCATCGGAGAGATCTCATCTGGGCTAGTGATTGAGCATGAGGTTTCGATTTTATTTTTATTTTTTCGGTTTTTTTTCGCTCCGCCTTGAGCGCGCCTTTTTTTTTACCCCCATCCATCCATCTCCCACACTCCTTGTTCGACTACCATCCTCTCCCATCCTTTCTATCTCGCCCAGTATCTCTGCCATGCTTTCCCGATCCATCTTTAACGCCGCTACCAGGTTCTCTGCTGTGAGTCTGAATGAAGAGTTTTGATTGTTATTTTATTTTTTATTTTTTTTATCTTGTCGTTTTATTTTTTGGAGGAATATCTCGTAGAGTCTTTCTCGCCTTTTTCTCTACATCCTTTCCATCTATCCGGCACGGGCAAGTAGAGACTGAACGCATCTCTTTCTATAACTTTATCTGCTTCTATTAGATCCCTGCCCGAGGGTACGCTACCGCTTTCAACTCGGCTACCGTTCAGGGAGCTCCTACCAGTGTGTTCGCTGCTAAGAAGAACGAAAGGGTCAGTTCGTTTTGTTCATCGGCCACATCTATTCCAGTTTACATCCCGACTCACCCGGTTTTTTTCTTCTTTTTCTTCTTCTTCTTGCTCTTTTTTTTCGTTTGCTTCTTCCTTTTATCTCTTACTCTAGGGAAACTTCACTGTCACCTTGATTCCTGGAGATGGTGAGTGATGATCTTTCTCTCTGGATTTTCTCTGGATCACTCAGAGCTCACGATGTCGCTCTTACTAGGTATCGGACCCGAGATCGCTGATTCTGTCAAGAAGATCTTCAAGGCTGCTAAGGTCGGTCCTTTCCCGTACCACGTTCTTTCCTTCACTCGGCTCTTGCTGACCCTCATTCGCTTGGGCTCTCGTGTTTTTAGGCTCCCATCGAGTGGGAGGAGGTTGAGGTCAGCCCGATCATCGTCAACGGAAAGTCTGTCATCCCCGAAAAGGCCATCAAGTCCATCAAGAAGAACACCGTCGCCTTGAAGGGTGAGTTTCTCGACTGATCGCTCTTTCCAATTGGATTTCGTCGCGTTTCTGACTTGAAAAAGCTTCATTTGCTTCCTCGTGATCTCTAGGACCTCTCGCTACTCCTGGTTCGTCTCTGACACATACACGTGTATAGCTTTGAGATGTTGCTGACAAGTCCAAAAATTCCAACATCTTTCCTCTCTTTCCTCTCTGTCTCTGTCTCTCTGCTGCATCACATTGCATCTCATCTAGTCGGAAAGGGACACGTCTCCCTCAACTTGACCCTCCGACGAACATTCAACCTTTTCGCCAACGTCCGACCCTGTGTGTCCATCGAGGGCTACAAGACCGCGTATGACAACGTTAACTCGGTCCTCATCCGAGAGAACACCGAGGGAGAGTACTCTGGTATCGAGCACGAGCTTGTCCCCGGTGTCGTCCAGTCCATCAAGCTTATCACCCACGAGGCTTCCGAGCGAGTCGCCCGATACGCTTTCCACTACGCCAAGGTCTGCGGTCGAAACCGAGTCACCGCCGTTCACAAGGCCACCGTCATGTACGTGTCTGATTGTTTGTCGTTACCACTATGATCAATGAGCATGTAATCTTACCGTATCTGTCGTTTCTGAACTTGGACCCTTTACAGGAAGATGTCCGATGGTATGTTCCTCCAGGCCTGCCGAGAGGTTGCTAAGGATTACCCCGATGTCGCTTACGATGAGGATCTCCTCGACCGAGTCTGCCTTCGAGTACGTTTTTCTTCTCGTCTCTAGACGCGCTTGCCCATTCATCTATTCGTTTATATCTACCGTAAACCAAAACGGGTCGTCTAATCCTACTGTTTCGCTACGCTTGAACCTCGATCTATCACAGATGGTCCAAGACCCTGCTCCGTTCTCCAACACCGTTCTCGTTTCCCCCAACTTGTACGGTGACATTCTTTCCGATATGGCCGCCGGTCTGATCGGAGGACTCGGTTTGACTCCTTCCGGAAACATCGGTCGGGATGCTTCCATCTTCGAGGCCGTCCACGGATCGGCTCCTGATATCCAGGGACAGAACAAGGCCAACCCCTCGGCTTTGCTTCTCTCGTCGTTGATGATGCTTCGACACATGTCACTCGACTCGGTTGCTCAGAACATTGAGAACGCCGTGCTCAGCACGATTGCCGATGGAAAGGCCATCACTGGTGATCTCGGAGGAAAGGCTTCGACCACCGAGTTCACTGAGGCCATTCTTTCCCGAATCAAGTAAAATCCCTAAATCAAAACTTGCTTTTTTTTTCCTATCGGCTTCTCCTCCTGTCCCTTCGTCTGACATCACGCTAGGCGCATAACGCTCTCCTTCCTTCCACTTCACTCGGCTACGACCGTTTCTCCCTTCTTCTCGTTTTTCTTTTCTTCTTTCCTTAACCCTCTTGCCCTGTTTCTTTT